>JAIUJO010000037.1:1932122-2025159 GCA_023846275.1 Vanilla planifolia
TAAGCATAAATAATAATTTCTTTTTTAACATAAATAAAATATATATTAAATATAAAATAAGAAAAATCAACGTAATTTAATATAACAAAATTATTATTATCTAATGGTTACATGAGATGAGATTTAGTGCTATATAATTATATGACCAAATCAAAATAAAAAATTAAAATATATGGTACAAATGTTTTAAAATATTGTATTCAAAGATACTAAAGAGATCAAGACTCATGAGGTATGAATCAAAATATCTCATAAAATAGAGAAACACATAAAAATTATTTTATAAAATAAAAATGAATATTTATTTGGATAGAGTTAGTTCAGATTACACCAATAATGTACGTTTTGACTCCATTGAACCTTGTTTTGGAACACTATGAGTTACTAAAGTAAATAAATATAAATAATAATAAATTAAAGGAAAAAGTTATAGTTTTAGATACTAAAGAGATCAAGTGCAACAATATAAACTATCAATCCATATATGAATGATAATCTTTGATAAAGTATGCAACGTTTGTATAAAAAAATATTTAAAAACATAAAAATAAATATTTAATTAGATAAAGTATGTCAAGATGAGCCCAAGATGTTTTTTCGACATTGAATCGCGTTTGACTTACTGTGAATTAATAAAGTAATTAAACATAAATTATAATAAATAATTACTTAAATATTAAGTTAATATATATTTATATTAAAAAGAGATAAATTAAAGCAATGTAATATAATGATATTTAACTGTTGCAAAAAAATTTAAGGAAATGACATAAATTATACACGAAATATTTTTTCCTTTTAAATGAATTATATAAAATATTAAATTTATTTTTAATTGGATAAGGCTTTTAAAGGTGAGACAAATGGCGTATGTTTCATACCATATAACCATGTCTTGAACTACTGTGCATTATTAAAATAAATAAACATAAAAAACCATAAATATTATTATAATATTAATTTGAAATATCTTGAAGTTAAAACATATTCAAAGTAATGTAATATAATAATAACAAAGTATTGTATACGTCACAGAAAAGAGAATTACAGTTTCATGGTTATATAGCGAAATCAAAGAAAAATATCTAAAGATCTGAGAATTTATATTGTAAAACTACAGTGCATGACACTAAGAAGATTGAGTTAATATCCTTAATTGTAATATCTCATACTAACCAAAATATTTCCCAAAGCATGCCAAAATACTCAAAAATTAAATTTTTAAGAACATAGAAATGATTATTTAATTGGATAGAGCTCGTCTAGAAAGTTCAATCAGGTTTGTCTCATCTTAATCAAACGTTGTGCATAGTTTCTATGCAATAGCAAAAATTAAACATAAATAATAATAAACTATTGTTGAAATATTAAATAAATAAATCTTAAAGCCATGATGAGAAAAATTGAAGAAATGTAACACAACCAAAAAAATTCAACATTAAGATCACAATAGATGACAATTATAGTTTTGTTGTAATATAACCAAATTAATACAAAACATTTAAAAAAAGATAATTTTTATTGAAAAGATACATTCAAAGATAGTATGGATATCAAGGATAATATCTTTGATCATCAATTAAACTATGAAATGAAATGTATCATAAGACTTATTGAACTCCCAAATAATAAAATATTTAAATCATATAAATATGAATAATTTAATGGAACTTTTTGAGATAATTCCAATGATACTTATATTATCTCCATTGGATCTCATTTGGAATTACTTTAAATAGTCAAAGTAATTAATCATAAATAATAATAAATTATTATTTTAATTTGAGTGTATACATGTTAAAAGTAAAATTGGCTAGATTGAAGCTATATTATAAAACAAAATCGAAGCATTATGACAGTTAAATCAAAGAAGATTGAGAGTCATGTAGTAAAAAAAAAGTAAAAGAAAAATGTTTGAACAATGAGCAAAATTGTATGTCAAAATAGGATTCAACACATTATTGAGATTGAGTGTAACATCATTAATGATAAAATCAAGTACGAATTGAAATGTGCCATTAGGTAGCTGAAACTCTACTAAATAAAATAATTAAATATATTAAAATATATATTTAAATGGAAAAGGCATGTCGAGGTGTCTCCTATGATGTATAGAAATATTGTTAATTAATAAAATAAATAAACATAAATAATAATAAATTATTACTTTTCCATTAAGTAAATATATATTAAAACTGAAATACAACAATTGATGCAATGTAATATGACAAAATCAAAGTTATATATTTGTCACCCTAGAGGAGAATATTAATTCCATTATAATATGAAAAAAATAAATTAAAAAATTTTAAAAAATGAAATAAATTGTAAGACAAATCTACATTCCAAGTTACTAAGTAGATTGCTTGTAACATCAATATTACTCAAATTTGGTACAAATAAAAATGTCCCCTAATGTGTGATAATTTCAAATAAAATACAATACTAAAAAATTAAAAATGTGTAATTAATTAAATAGAGGCTCTTAGGCTATCTAATAATTTTCTTTTTGTGTCTAATTGATCGATATAGGAATTATTATGAATTACTAAAGATAATAAGAAGAAATAATAATAATTTATTTCTTTTAATATTAAGTAAATATTTATCAGATTTGAAAAGAGATAAATTGAAGAAATATGAGATTACCAAATGAAGGTTTTATAAATGTAACATGAGAAGAGATTTAGAGCAACATACTAATATATGAAATTCAAAAAACAAAATTACAAAAAGTGAGATAAAATGCCTGCAATGTGCTCTCCAAGATACTAAGGAGATCGATGTAACATCCTCGATTATCAAATCAAGACAAATTGAAATATCTTATAAAGCAAGATAAACTACTTCAAAACAAAATATTTAGAAATACAAAATTAATATTTAATTGTATTAACTTGCTAAGACTACTCATACTATATTTATCTCATTTCCATTAGACTTACTAAGAGTTATTATTAATTACCACTATAATTAAACATGAGTAGTATTGAATTATTATTTAATATTAAATAATTATGTTTTAAAATTAAAATAAGTAAATTAATGTAATGCAACATAATGAAATTAAGGTGATGTATGTGTCACCCAAGAAAAAATTTAGAATAACATATTATTATAAAAACTAGGCAGAAAAATATGAAGAAATGAGGTAAATTTTAAGGGAAAATTGAATTCCAAGATGCAAATGAAATGAAGTGGAATATCCTTAATTATAAAGTCATTATTGAATTTGAAATGACTTGTAAAACTATAGTAAATAAAACATTGAAAATATAAACAATAATATTTAAACGAATAAAGCTCATTAATGTGAGATCAATGTTGTAGGCTTTCTCTCCATGAAACATTGTTAATAACCACTGTGGATTATTAACTTAAACAAACATAAAAAAAATTATTTTTTAATTTTACATAATTATATATTAAATATATAGAAAGATAATTGAAATAATATAATATAAATGAAAATGATTTATAGGTCACATATGAGGTGAATTAGAGTTTTAGAGAAAATTAAAACATGCCAAAAGAATAGAAAAATAAATATTTTAAAATATTAAAATGAACATTCACATGGAAAGGGCTCTTCAAGAAGAGACCAATTAAAGTTTTCTAATCTTCATAACATTTTATATGGAATTACAACAAAAAATAGAAGAAATTAAACATAAATAAAAATACACTAATTTTTCAATATTTAGTAAACATAGCTTAAAGAGAAAAATTACATAAATTGAAGAAATAAATTAGTACCAGATGAAATATCTATAAAGATCACTTGAGAGAAAAAAGTTTCAAAAAATGTGATAAATTTTATAAGTAGTATTCCAGAAATTAAGGAGATTGAGTGTAACTCCCACAATGAACAGATCTGGTAGAAAATATATATCTCATAAAAAGTGAAAAATGTGTACGAAATAACAAATTTAAGTTTGTAAAGATTATTATAATATTTTGTAGAGCTCATCGAGACTTGTCCAACAGCATTTGTTTTATGCCCATTAAGCCTCGTTTGTGAATGCTAAAAATTACAAATTTAAATAAACATAAATACTTATAAATTATTATTAAAGTAATGTAATATATCTAAATGAAAATGGTGTAAATGTCACATGCGACGAGAATTACGATTTAGTAGTAATACAATAATATCAATGTGAAAGATTTGTAAAAATTCAGTAAATTGTATAGTAAAGTTGCAATCAAAGATTATGAAGATATCTAGTATAAAATTTGCAATCTTAAATTCAAGAATGAAACAAAATTTCTAATAAATTTTGTAAAACACTACAAAAGAAAAATATTTAGAAATATAGAAATAAATATTTATTCAAAAAAAACTCCTTAAGATAAGTATAACGCCATTTGTCTACATCACAGTTCATTTGGAATTACTATGAATTAGAAAAGAAATTAAACGTAAATAATGATAAATTTATTTTTTAATATTAAGTAAAAATATATTAAATTTAAAATAAGATAAATTGAAACGATCTAGTATAATAAATTAAAACAATGTAAAGTACACATGGCACTACAGTTTTGTAATAATTTAACCAAGTTAAAGCCAAAAATTAAAACAAATAAGAATACTTCCATAAGAAAGTTACATTTCAAGATATGAAGCAAATGGAATGTATTATCATTGATCATAAAAATTATTACAAATAAAAACTCTTGTAAGACTTGCCAAAAAATTAAAAAATAAAATAATTAACAAAAAAGAATCAATATTTAATTTTCTCATCGACAAGAGGCCAACAATGTTTATTCATCTCCATTTGGTTTCATTTGGAAATATTATGAAGTACAAAAAAAACAAATAGGTAATAATATATTATTAACTTAATATGAACTAGATATATATGTGCACTACATAAGATAAGTTGAAGAAATATAATTTAATAAAATGAATTAGAAAAGAAGTTTTGTTTTTTTTTTTTGTTATATAACCAAATCAAAGAAAAAAATTGTAGAAATTAAGAAAATTTTGTAGTACTGCTACACTCAAAGAAATTAAGGGCATGAAATGTAACAACCTCAATTACTAAATCATTAATTGGAATGACTCATGAAAGATGCCAAAATCATTTAAAAGTAAATATTTAAAATTATAATAAGGAATATTTGTTGGATAAGGCTAACAAAGAAAAATGTAATGATGATTATTTTATCTCCATTGAAATATGTTAGGAATTGTTATGAATAATAAAATTAAATAAACATAAATAATAATAAATTATTATTTGAATATTCAATTGACATATATTAAAGCTAAAATAAGATAAATAAAAGCAAAGTAAAATATTCAAAGCAAAGCTATACAAACGTCACTTTAGAGAAAATTTAGAGCCATGTAATAATACATCAAAATAAAAGAAAAATATTTATAGAAATAAGATAAATTGTATTGGAAACTTACATTCAACAAAGCTAAAGATGTTGAGTTTAATGTGCTTGGTCGTTAAACACATGCATGAATCAAAATTTATACGAAGGCATCACAAACTTCTAAGAAAAATAAAATAGTTAATTATATAAAATGAACATTTAGTTAGATAGAGCTTATAAGTATGAGTCAGATTAAACACTTTAAAATACAAAAAATAAACATTTAATGACACAACTAGTTAACATGAGTCTTATTTCATTTGTTTCATCTTGAAAAGACCTATTTTTGAATTAATGTGATTTACAAAATTAGATAATCATAAATTATAATAAATTATTATTTAAATATTACATAAATGTATGATAAATCAAAAAAATGACTTAAATTGTAATCATTTACTATAACCAAATAATTGACATATAAATGTGACACGGGAGAAATATCATAGTTACATAATAATTTAAACAAATAAAAAAGAAAGTTTGAAAAAAAAAAGATAAATTACATGGAAAAGTTCCATTCCAAGTTACAAGATCATGAGTATCATTCCATCTATTTAGATAAAAATTAAAATCTATCAATCGAATCTTTTTTGAAATTACTATAAATTACAAAAGTAAATAAACATTAAAACTAATCAATTATTATTTTTATGTTTAGCAACTACATAAAATTGAAAAGAGATTATCTCAAGTTACATAATACAATGAAATCATAATGATCAAACATGCACATGATAAGAGAATGAGGGTTTTATAATACATAAAAAAATTAAATTAAAAACATTTTTTAAATATAACAAATTGGATAATAAAGCTACACTTATAGATGTTGAGGAGATATAGTTTATCTTTTTTAAAAAAATTATTTATTAATCAAAACATCTAATAAAGTATGAAAAATCTCATGAAAATAAAATATTCAAAAATATAAAAGTGTATTTAATTAAAAGGAACTCCTTTGGATATGTCCAACGACATTTTTCATCTCGATCAAACATTACTAAAATTACTATAAATTAGCAAAGAAAATATATACAAAAAATAATAAATTATTATCTTCATAATTACAACACTTTTAATAAAACTAAAATTAGATAAATCTAAGTTATATAGTGCAATAAAATAGAAGTATTTAAAGAGTTATACAAAATGAGAATTAGACTCTCATAGTGATATGCCAAAATAAAAAAATTAAAATAATGAAAAAACTATACATGTTAAAACTAAAATTCAAGATATTAAAAACATTGAGAGTAACATCCACGATAACAAAAATAGATATGAGTCAAAATTTTTCATGGTTCATATCAAATTGAATAAATTAAAAAAATAAGAAAACATATACAATTTACTGATATTATAAAAATTTAACAAAAGTTATATTCAATGATATTATGTAAATTGATTGTAATATACTCAATTATTAAATTTATTATGAATCAAAATATCTTGTAATGTTAGCCAAAGCTTTATAAAATAAAAAATTAAAAAATATAATAATTAATATTTAAATAGAGAGAGCTCCAAAAGATAAGTCTACTAACATTAGCTTATTTGGATTAAAGGTTGTTTTTAATTACTATAAATTATACTTTTAAAAAGTGGTAAATAATAGTAAAGTATTAGTTTAATAGTAGGTAACTATATAATAAAGTGGGAAAATGACTAATTTAAGCAACAAAATGTACCAAAATAAAAGTGATGTAAAGATCAATCAAAAGGACATTTTGACACACTAGAAAATATAACAATATGAAAGAAACAATTTTAAAAATTGAGGTACTATATACAACATTACATTCCAAGACACTTAGGAGATTAACTATGACATACTTGGTTGTCATATAAGTTATAAACCAAAATTACCCATAAAGTATTCTAAAACATTAGAAAACAAAGTATTTAAAAAATATAAAATAAATGAATCGTATTTCCTTAGATCAAAGCTTGCTCAAAATAATTATAAATTGACAAAATAAATAAAAATAAGTAATGATAAAAAAAATTATATATTAAATAAATATATCTTAATTCTTAAATAAAATAAATTGAAATAATATAAAATAACAAAGCTAAAGTAATATAAATGTCACACGAGAGAAGATTTAGTGTTACATAATAATATAATTTTATAAAAGTAAAATACTTTAGGAAATAAAATAAATTCTATAAGAAAGATGCATTTCCTATTACTAAGGAACTCAAAAATGACTTGTAAAGTATGCCAAGACACAAGAAAATAAAGAATTCAAACAAATAGAAATAAATATTAGCAGACAAGTCTAACAACTTTTCTAAGTGTTAGTTAAACTACATTTGGAATGATATTGAATTACTTTTGTAAGAAAGTGAGAAGACCGAGTGTAGCATCACTGATAATTATTAGGAACAAATAAAAATCTCAGGAAGCATACATAAATTCTAGACAATAAAATATTTACAAATAACATAAATGAATATTGAATTCCATAGGTGTCCTTGGGCCAAGTCCAATAAACTATTTTTTATCTTCATCAAACCTCATTTGTAATTATTACAAATCACCAAAGTAAAATAAGCATAAATAATTATAAATTTAAAAAATACGTAGTACATAAGTATTAAAACTGAAATAGGATATGCTAAGGCATTGCAATCAAACAAAATTAAGGTGTTGTAAAGGTTTTATGACAATAAAATTATAGCTTTATAGTAATATAACAAAATTAAAGAAAAAGCTTTTAATATAAATTGCAAAGGAAAGTTCCTTTCCAAGATACTTTTGAAATTTAGTGAAACTTTATTGATCATCAAATCATATACGAATTAAAATAACTCATGAACAAGCCAAGACAAAGGAAAATAATATATTTCAAAATATAAAAATTGAATATTAAATTAGATAAAGTTCACAAGGTGAACCCAATGTCATCTATTTAGTCTTAATTGAACCTCTTTTGAAGTTATTATGAATTAACAATCTTAAAAAATATAGATAATAATGAATTATTATTTTAATATGATGATATGCCTTAAAATTAAAATAAGGTGAATGGATGTAACATAATAAAAACAATTATAGTGATGTAATGGTCTCATCAGAGGAGTTTAGCATTATATAGTAATATAACTTAATTAAAATAAACTATTTTAAAAATAAGATAAATTGAATAAGTTGTATTCAAATATATTAAAAAGATCGATAGAAACATCCTCTATTATTATATTAGGATTGAATTAAAATCTCTCATAAAGTTAGATAAAATGAAAAAAAAAAATAAAATGTTTGAACATGTAAAATTGAATTTGTAATTTAATTGAGCTCATCAAGAGGAGTCCAAATGGCTTTTTTGTCATGTTCATCATGCCTGGTTTGAATTGGTGTGACTTAAATGATATATTAAGCTTAAATAATAATATATTATTATTTTAAAATGAAGTGATGATATAGTAAGCCTATAATTAGATAAATTAAATTAATGTATATAAACAAATCGAAGTGATGTAAATATCTTGCTAGAGAAGATTTAGGGTTACTTAGTAATAGAAACCAAAGTGAAAAATTTCAAGAAGTTGGATAAATTATATAGGAAAGATTTATTCCATTATACTATAGAGATGAAGTGTATTTTTCTTGATCATCAAATCAAGTGCAAAAATAAATGACTTAGAATGCAATGCAAGCTCGACCAAAATAAAATATAAAAAATATTAAAACAAATATTTTGTTTGATAAAGCTTAGTTAGACATGTGTAATTCATTTCAATCAAACATGGTTGTATTTATAATAATTATCAAAGTAAATAAGCATAAAAAATTAAATTATTTTTTAATATTAGGTAAATAAAAATTAAAGTTAAAATAATGTAAATTAAAGTAGTATAATCTCACCAAATCAAATTGAAGCAAATGTTACAAGAGAGAAGAATATGAACTTCATAATAAGAGATCCAAATGAAAGAAAAAAAATAATAATAATAAGAAAATTGGTGCAAGAAAGTTATGTTCCATGATACCAAAAAGATTTTGTGTAACATTGCCATTCACCAAATCATGTCATAACCAAAGGCACTCATAAAGCATCAAGATAGTGATGTTCCATTATACCAAAGAGATTGAGTGTGACATTGCCATTTACCAACTCATGTACTAACCAAAAGCACTCATAAAGCATAAAAAACTAATAAAATAAAATATTTAAAAAAGTTATTATTTCATTAGATAATGCTTATCATGACTTATCCAATGACATTTGTTTCTTCATTATTCAATTTTGTTTGGAATAACTACAAATTAGTAAAATAAATAAGTACAAATAATAAGGAATTATTATTTTAATATTATGTAAATATATAATAAATGTTAAATTAATAAATTAAACCAATGTAATATAAAAAATCAAAGCAAAAAATTAAAGGAATGAAGTCAATTATATATGAAATTGGCATTCCATTATAATATGGTGATGTAGTGTGATATACTCAATCTCAAATGAGCTACAAATTAAAATGTCTCACAAAGTATTCAAAACTTCTAGAAAATTAAAAAAATTGAAATATATATAAATAAATATTTAATTTGGTACATCTCATCAAGTTGAGTTTTATGACGTTTGTGTTTTCTTGATCAAACTTTATTTCAAACTAAAAAAGAAAGTGACATAAGCAACAAAAATTATTAATTTAATATTATTAAATAAATATAAGTTGAAATATGATAAATTAAAGCAATGTAATATGACCAAATCCAAGAATTCTAAGAGTCATACAATAGAAAATTTAGTGGTTCATTAAAATGATATATTAAGATCAAAGCAAAATGTTTGCATAAATGAGGACAAATTGTTAGAAAAGTTATATTCCAAAATATTAAGTAGGTGGAGTATAATATCACTGATCATTAAATTTGTTATGAATCATGATCTTGTCTAACATACACCAAAACTTTAGTAAACATAAAATTTTATAATACGTAATGAATATTCGATTAGATAAAGCTTATTACGACTAGTTTATTGATAGCATTTTTTCTTAATTAGACCTCATTTTAGACTATTATGAATTAGAAAAGTAATTAAACATTAAATATAAGAAAACATTATTTTACTATTGACTAAATGCATATTAAAGATGAAATATGGCAAAATAATGTAATAAATCAAAATCTAAATATAAAAGATTAATAAATGAGAAAAATTGTACAAGAAATTTGTGTCCACATATACTGAGAAATCGAGTGAAACATCTTAGATTATCAAATTAATTATGAATTAAGCTATCTCAAAAAATATGGTAAAATTCAAGAAAGTGAAATATTTAAAAATAAAAAATGATTATTTATTTTGATAAACTAGTTGAGAAAATTCCAATAAAATTTGCTTCTTCTCAATAATACCTAGTTTAAATTACCATGCAGTATAAACTTAAATAAGCAATGAACAATAGTAAATTACAATTTTAATTTTAAATAAATTTATCTTAAAGTTAGAAATGAGAAAACTTGGAAAAATTTATTGTAATAAATTCAAAGGGATGTAAATGTCATATGATAGGAGATTTAAAATGACATATTAATATAAAAAATCAAAGTTAAAATTTGGA
The DNA here is from genome assembly GCA_023846275.1 of Vanilla planifolia. Classification (NCBI taxonomy): domain Eukaryota; kingdom Viridiplantae; phylum Streptophyta; class Magnoliopsida; order Asparagales; family Orchidaceae; genus Vanilla; species Vanilla planifolia. The sequence goes on from JAIUJO010000037.1 coordinate 1,943,100, forward strand.
AAAGGGGAGATAAATCAGTTGAAAACTTGCTTTAAAAGGTATTTGAAACATTGAATGTAACTTTATTAATTGTTAATTTAGTTATGACTTCAAAAGTCTCATAAAGTATAGCAAAAGCAATTTATTTTATTTTATAGAGCTATTTGAGATGAGACCAAAGACATTTATTTCATCTCAATTTAACCTCATGCAAAACTACAACTAATTATTAAAATAAATAATTATAAAGGATTAAAAATTATTATATTTGTATTGAACAAATATATAATAAATCTACAAAAAGATAAATATAAGTAATGTAATCTAACAAAATGTAAGTGATGCAATGTTACAAGAGAGAAGAATTACAATTTCGTGGTAATATAACCAAATCAAAATGAAAAATTTTAAGGGAGAGATTGCCTTGGGAAGTTGCATGTAATGATAATAAGAAGATTATGGTAACTATCTCTATATTTAAAATAACTACAAATTGAAATATCTCATAAACTATAATAAAACCTTAGAAAATAAAATATTTTTAAAAAAATTAATATTTTGTTGGATATACATCATCTTCATGATTTCAAAAATATTTGATTTGTATTAATCAAACCCCATTATGAATTCTTATGAATTACCAATTTAATTAAGAAAAATAAATACTAAATTATCATTCTAATTTTACATAAATATATAATAAAGCTAGCATGAGATAAAATGAAGCAATGTAATATAACCAAATCTAAATGATATAATTGTCACATGGGAGATGTAGAGTTAAATAGTAATATAACAAAATCAAATAAAAAAATGGAAAAAAAAGAAATAATTTATATGGAAAAGTTGAATTCAAATATTCTAAGTAGATCTTTTATGATATCCCTGATAATTGAATATGTTATGATACAAAATTTTTCACAAAGCATCGCAAAACTATTGAAAAAAAAATAATTTAAAAAATAAAAATGTATAATTAATTTGATAGAGCACGTTAAGATGACTACAATGTTATTTTTTTTATCTTCATCAAGCCACATTTAGAATTATTATGAATTACCTAATTTAAGGAAACATAAAAAATATTAAAATATAATTATAGTAGAAAGTAAATATGTCCATTAAAACTAAATATAGATAAATTGAAGTAACATAATATATCTAATTCAATAAGAAGCATTCGATGGAATGAGATAAATTTCACATGAATGTTGCATTAAAAAATATGGACATCAAGTTCGACAGCCTCAACATCAATTCTTCCATGAACAAAATTTGTTACCAAGCTTGTCAAAACTAATGATAATGCTCTTTGAGAGAAGTCAATTAAAATTTATTGTCTTGATAGGACATGATTTGGGTTTCTTAGAATTTAAAAAATAAAAAAATAATAAATAATAATAAATAAGTATTTTAACATTAAGAAAAAAAATATATTAAAGAAAAAAAGATATAAATTAAAAAAATATAATTAAGCAAAATGAAAGTGATATAAAGGTCACATGATAAGACATTTAGAGTTTCATAGCGATATAAGAGTTTAAAACTAAAAAATTTGAAAGATGAGATAAATAGTTTGAGAAAGTTGCATTACAAGTTGCAATATTGATTGAATGCAAGATACTTTATCATCATATCATGAAGAATTTAATTGTTTCAAAACATGTAAGAAAATAATAAAGTAAATTACTTAAAAAATATTAAAATACATATTTAATATGATAGCTCTTATTGAGTAAAGTTTAATGATATTTGTTTTGTCTTCAATAGTCCTCATTTGCAATTAATGTGAATTACCACAGTAATTAAACAAAAATAATAACTAGTTATTACTTTAATGTTAATTTAATATATATTTAAATAAATGTGATAAATTGATTTAATATAGTATAACCAAATCACTATAAAATATTTGATGAAATGAGATAAATTTTAAATGAAAGTTGAAACTAAGAAAATGAAGATATTGGACGTAGCCCCCTCTATCACTAATTCATGTACAACTTTAAATGTATTATGTAATGCTAAAACTCTACAAAATAAAATATATAGAATTATATAATGAATATAGAATTGGATAGTGCTCATTGAGAAGAATCCAACAATATTTGTTTTACCTTGATTAGATTATGTTTGAAATTAAAAGGAATTATCACATAAAATACATAATTAATTATAAGTTTTTATTTTAAATTTTAAATAAATTAAAATTAAAGAAAAACTGAGATAAATTGAAATAATATAATCTAAAGAGTTTTGAAACAATGTAACCAAATTGATGTAAAAAGGATGAAGAATTGAGAAAAATTGTGTGGGAAATTTGTACTTTGGGATACTAAAGAGATTGAGTGTGATATTCTCAATCGTAAAACCATTCTTGAATTACAATGTCCCAAAAAATCTACAAAAATTTAAAAAAATTAAATATTTAAAAAATCATGAATGAATATTTAACTTGATACAACACATTGAGATGAGTCTAATCATTTTTGTTTTGACTTGACTGGAGCTCATTTAAAAATATGATGCATTTAAAAAAAATTAAGAATAAATAATAATAAATTATTATTTTAATATTGAGTATACATATATATATAAACAAAAATGAGATAAATTGTAGCAATATATTATTATTAAATCATCATTAAAGAATTAAATAAATGAGATAAATTATTGGTGAATTCATAATTATAAGATACAAATAAGAATGTGTAAACATCCTCTATGAAAAAATAATGATTGATTGGAAATGTTTCATAAATCTTGAAACCTTTAACAAACTAAAATATTTAATAAAATAGAAATAAAGTTTTAATAGAATCAAACATTTAGAGATGAGTGCAAAGATGTTTTTTCTCTTGAACAACCTCCTTTGGAATTAAAGTGATTCACAAAATCAAATATGCATAAATAAAAATAAATTATCATTTTAACATTAAGTTAATTTACATTAAATTTGAAATGTCTTACATTAAAAAATGTAATATAACTAAATCAAATCATTTTAAAGATCACATAAGAGAAGACTGAGACATACATAATATTGCAAGAAAATTAAAGAAAACAATTTAAAAGAATAAGATAAATTTATTACAATATTACAATCTAAGATACTAATGAGATTTAGTATTATATCCCCAATTATCATAACATGTATGAATCAAAATGCATCAAAAAGCATACTAAAACTCACAATATTAAATTATTAAATGACATAAAAATAAATAGTAAATTAGATAAAGTCTATTTAGTTGAGTTTAATGACTATTATTTTGTCTCAATTAGACAATATTTAGAATTATAATAAATTAACAAAATAAATAAATATAAATAATAATAAATTATTATTTTAAGATTTAGTAAATGCATATTAATGACTAAATGAGACATATTAAATCAATGTAGTATTACAAAATCAAAGTGAAACTTTTGAATAAATGAGATTAATTATAAGGGAAAGATTCATTCCAATATACTATAGAGATTGAGTACAATATCCTCCACCCTTAATTCAAAGATAATTAGAAATGTTCTATAAATCACCTAAAAATTGACAAAATAAAATATCTAAAAACTATAGAAATAAAGTTTTATTTGGAAGTGCCTATAAAGACAAGTCTGAAGACATTCTTCTGTTTGATTTAGTCTTATTTGGAAGTAATGTGAACTAAAAATTTAAAGAAGCATAAACCAAATCATTTTTATGCTAACATGGAAGAGATTGAGAGTTGCTCTTTCTAATAATAAAAGCAAAGCAAAATATTTGAAAAAGGAACTAAATTGTATGAAAAAGATGTATACCAAGGTACTAATGAGATCAAGTATAGTATCATTAAACATTATATCATCTACAAAACAAAATTCCTAAGAAAATATACTAAAAGGCATAAAAATAAAGTATTTACTAATATAAAGTTAACTATTTTATTAGATAGAGGTTACCAATTCGAGTGTAATGGCATTTATTTTGGCTTTATCTAACCTTATTTATAATTACAATGAATATAAAAAATAAGTAAACATAAATAATAATAAATTATTATTTTGATATATAGTAAATAAATATTAATTTAAATTTGTGTAATGAAATGTAACCAAATACAAAGTAATTTAAATATCACTCAAGAGAAAATTTAGAGATACATAGTAATATAACTTTGCTAAATAAAAACTTTTAGAAATTGAGATAATTTTTATAGAATAATTCATTCCAAAACACTAAGGAGATTTAGTGTAACATAACTAATTGTTAAATTATGTATGATCCAAATGTCTTTGAAAGCATGCCAAAACTTTAGAAAATAAAGACTTAAAAATATTGACATTAATATGCTATTTGATAGTCCTCATCAAAATGAGATAAACGATGATTGTTACATCTCAATCGAACAATGTTTGGATTTATTGTAAATTAAAAATTTGAGAAGCATAAATAATAATGTATCATTATTTTAATATTAAGAAAATTTACAGTAAAGCTGAAATAAAGTTTAGCAATATAATTTAACTAAATGAAACGAATATAAATTTCACATATGAATAGATTTGTAGTTATATATTAGTATTAAAAATTTGAAGTAAAAACTTTGAATAAATGAGATAAATTGTATGGGAAAATTGTATTCCAAGAAGCTTAGAAGATCCTGTGCAACAACAACCTTCAAATCACGCATAAATTTGAATATCTTATAAACCATAGAAAAACCAAAGGAAATAATTTTTTTAAAAAACATATTAAATTGGGTAAAGCTGATTAAGAGGAGTTCAATGACATTTTTTGTCTCAAATGGAAATCATTTTGAATATTCAAAATAATGAAAGTACATTGCATAAATGAAAATAAATGATCATTTTTTATTATGAAGATACATATTCAAGCTCCAACGAGATAAAGTTTTGCGATGTAATAAACAAAACAAAGAGTTGTAAAGTTTGTAAGAGAGAAGAATTAGAGTTTAAAAGTAATGTAAATAAATCATAATAAAAACATTGAGAAAATAGGAGATAAAATGCTCATGAAAGTTGCATTTGAAGATCCTAAAGAGATTGAGTATAACATTCTCGGCCGTTAAATAAGGCACAAATAAAACTATCATGTTAAGAATGCAAAATCTACAAAATATAAAATATTTAAGAAATATAAAAAATTTATTTCATTTGGTACAACTTTGCAAGAGGAGTCCAATGACTTTTATTTGGTCATATTCAAAAACCTTTTAGAATTGTAACAAATTATCAATTTAAATAAGCTTAAATTATAACAAAGTATTATTTTAATATTAAATAAATATATGTTAAAGCTAAAATAAGAGAAATTGAATCAATATAAAATAATGAATTCAAAGCAAGGTAAAGCTCGCAAGGGAAATGATTTAGTGTAACATAGCCAAATAGATGCAAAACTATTTGAAGAAATGAGATAAGTATACAAGAATGTTACTTTCCAAGATAATAAAGAGATCAAGTATAATGTTCAAGATTGTTAGATCATGTACAAATCAAAATGGCTAGTAAAACATACAAATTCCTTACAAAATAAAATATATTAAAATATTAAAATGGATATTTAATTAGATGGAGCTTGTTGATATGAATTAAAAACATTTGGTTTGATTTACTATGATTTTATTTGAATTTATTGAGTCATTAAATTTCAAAAGCATAAATTTTAATAAATTATTATTAATATCAAATAAATATACATTAAAGTGAAAATGAGATAAATTGAAGCAATATTACATAACTAAATCAAAGAAATGTATAGGTGACATGATAAGAGATTTAGATTTTTTTAGTAATGAAATCAAATCAAAGAAAATAATTTTAAGAAATGAGACAAATTATACAATAAAGTTGAACTTCAAGACACTAAAGATATGAAGTGTGACATTTTTTGTTAGATCATATAAAAATTGAATCTCTTGTAAAATTTGGCCAAATTATTTGCACTAAAATACTAAAAATTTAGAACTAAATATTTAATTGTATATGACTCATTATAGGTAGTACAATAATACTTGTTTTGTGTGCATTGGGCCACATTTAAAATTTCTTTTAATTTCAAAATTAAATAACCTTAAATAATAATAAATTATTATTTTTAATATTAAGTAAATATATATAAAGGAAAAAATATGATAAATTAAATAAATATAATACTACAAAATTAAAGTAGAGGCCACAAGAGAGAAGATTTATAGTATGTAGTATTGTAACAAAATCAAAGCAAAAACTATGAAAAAATATGAAAATGTTTACTAAAATGTTGCCATGAAAAAACTAAGGAGATTTAATGTAACATCCTTATTCATCAAAAAAAGTGAGAATCAAAATGTGTTATTAAGCATGTCAAAATCATGCAAAATAAAATATCTAGAATTATAAAAAATTAATATAGATTAAAATAATGTTCTTTCAATTAAGTTTAACCTTATTTGTTTCATCTCATTGGGATCATGCTTGGATTCTCTGCTAGGTACCAAATTAAATAAACTTATATAATAATAAACTACTATTTCAATATCAACTCTTGAAAACATTAAACTGAAGTAATATAATATAACAAAACTCAATGGGGTCTAAATGTCACATGAGAGGAGAATTATAGTTTCATTCTATTATAACCAAATCCAATAGAAAAATTGGAGTGAGAAATATTGTATAGAAAAATTTTATTCCACATTTTTAAGAAGATCGAGCATAACATTCATAGTCACTAAATCAAATACAATTCAAAATGTCTCATAAAATATGCCACAACTTTAAAAAAAATAAAATATTTTAAAATATAGTAAAGAATTATTTTTTCGACAAAATTTTTAAAGAGAATTCAAATGATGATTCTTTTGTTTCAATTAGGCATCATTTTGAATCAATTAATTTTTTAACTTTACCTAACCAAATATTAAAGCTAAAGTGATATGAATTGAAGTAACATAATGGTTAGATGAGTTATTAATTAAACTTTCAAACTAATATAATCAACTCAAAGAGAAACATTTCAGGAGATGACATAAATTGTCTGTGGAAGTTGCTTTCTACTACACTAAAGAGATTGAGTTAATATTTTTGATCATCAAATATGGAGAAATGAAAAAATTCTCATCAACCCAGTTGTAATACCCCTTCAAAAAAATTATCTAATAAAATAAGAAGAAATATTTACTTAAATGAGCTCATTTAAACAAATCTAATGATTTTTTAATCTGAACAAGACCTCGATGGAATTAATAGTAAAACAAATTTAAGTGTAAGTGATAAAAAAAATTTGTTTTAAAAATTCATAAATATATAATGAAGTTGAAACAAGATAAATTGAAGTAATGTGTTATAGTCGAACTAAAGCAATATAAAGGCCACATGATTAAATAATTAGAGTAGCAAATAATATAACAAAATAAATTTAAAAAATTTAAATAATTGGTATAAATTGTATAAGAAAATTGTTTTACAAGATAATAGAGGGATTGAGTGTAGCACTCTCTATCATTAAATTAGGTACAAAAAAATATATCTTCTAAAGCTCACCAAAACTTTAAAAACCAAAATGTTTAGAAATTTAGAAATGAATATTTGTTTTGGAACAACACATGGAGAGAAGTCCATTGATGTTTATTTTGTCTTTACAAAACATTGTTTGGCATTATTATAAATTATAGATTTAATTAAAAATTAATAATGATTAATTATCTCATGAAAGGAGATATATTGATATATAGTGAAATAAACTAATTCTAAAAAAACATTTGATGGAAAGAGATATGTTATATAGGAAAGCTATATTCTAGTGATGCTGAGCAGATGGTGCATAACATCGTCGATCATCGAATCAACATTGTATCAAAATGTCATACAAGGATTACCAAAACTCCACAAATTAAAATATCTTAAAATATTAAAAATGAATATTTAATAGTATAAAATGATCAAGTGTAGTATTGTATGTTATATCTTAAACTGAGATTATTTGAAATTACTTCAAATTACTTAATTAAATAAAAATAATAATTGCAAATTATTAATTCAATATTAAATAAAAATGGTAAAGTAGAAATGAAATCAATTAAAGAGACATAATATAACCAAGTCAAAGCGATGTAAATAAAGTGTGCATTATTTTTGACTAATCAGTCATTGATTGGATAATGGACATTTCATCCATTATAAGTGCTTCTTGTTGGCTTGAAATTAGATGGCCAAGTTCACATCTAACTTCATCAGATGGCCATTATTGTTTCTTTATTTTGAAACAATCTATCCTTGAATTAGATGGCTAATATCACTTATTGTTTTAATTCTATGATTCGAACCATTCCAATCTTTACCATTACTAAATTGAATAATCCCAATCTAATATGAAGTGATTAGTTGGCCTAGATTTATTCCTTCTATATCCAAATATCCACAACTCATCTGCTATTATGACATTTCATCTCATCATTAGGAACCTCTCTAATCTTATCAATTAACCCTAATTGATCTTGTGTAATGCTTAATTGCATAACCATTTTGGGAAAAAAAATATTTATGAAGTTTTTAAAAGCTTTTTAAGCCACTTTGTAGTAGCTTTTAAAATTATGTTTTCTTAATTTTCTAATGGTTATGATAAATATTTTCTTATATAAATCAAACCATTATTATTGAATGTCTAATGATTGTGAACAATATTTTAAGATCTCAAAAAATGCTACATGATCTTGCATTTGTGTAAATTTTTTAGACGACAGCACATTACCGTTTAAGACTAATCAAAATTTAAAATTCTTCCATCGAAGGCTAAATATTCTAAGATTTTATTGTACTATTTCTATTCATAATGTTGAGCTCTTTTTGTCTCTCTATTCATCAATAAGGATATGAAAAATATATTTCTTTATCAAAATGTCTTTTCTTGTTATGTTTTTTTCTTCTTTTGAGTTGTGAAGCTCAACATTTATGAAAGCTTGAGTTCTATTTGATCTCATAAAAAAAAAGTTAGTGCTAAGCTCTTAAAAGCCTGGGTTCTAACTAAACCCACAAAAAAAATTTTTGTTGGAGGCAAATTACAAAAGAAACTCAAGTTCAAGGTTAACTATTACAAAAAACTTTCAATTATAACTCTTTTAATAGTGGACTTTTTCAAGACCTCAATTAAGGGATGATGTTATTTCTAGATTGAATCACCCAACGAAAAAAGTTATGTTTACAAATTTAATTTTATTTTCATTTTTTTATTCATTAAAATTTTATATCTATATATAATCATAATTTTCTTCCATAATAAAATTCTTTTTTATTAAAAAAATTAAAAACTATATTGATCCAAAATTAGCGAAAGCATTTTAAAATCCACAATTTATCACTCTTGTGGGATTTGCACACTTATTTTACTTGAATGGGTTACCTATTATAAAATCCTTGTGTTGTACATGTTTATTTATAGGATTTGTTTTTCTAGTGAATGATAATTGAACTTCTAAAATGTTAATATTTATAAATAACATAATTATCAAATTTATTTTTACAATTTCAATTTTAGTTATTCCTTAGTATTATGCACTTCATAACATTGCTATCATTTTTACATACTATTAAATATTTCAATTCACAAAGTTAATTAAAATAAAAAGTTTTGCATAATTAAAGTTTTTTAAACATAACTTATATAAACTATAATAGAATATAATTTTTATATATATCAATCATAATATATAGTTACTATAAATAAAATAATTTTAAAAAAATAATAATATATTACATAAAATAAACCACATAAAATTTTAAGATGAGCATGAAGTCTTATATATTTTTTCTATGTTTATAATGAAAAATATTATTTGATAATTGTAATATTTTTTATTATTTGGTGAACATATAAAATTATATATGTCAATAAAATAATATTAAATTAATAGTCAATATACACTTTAAATATTATATGTTATGTCATTAAGATATAACTTTTATCTAATTATTTCACTCGCTTTATTCTCTTTATCTTAATAACTCTCACATTTTCTCACTTTCATCTATCTTGTATTATAATTTTCTTATTTATCTCCTATTCTTTATCTCTTTCTCTTCCCTTGATTCTTTCTCTTTTCTATCTCACAACATTTTCTCCATTCTCTATCTTTCATATTGTTAATTATTTTATCTTTTGTCTTTTCTTTCTATCCTCTCATTTTCTCTTTCCCTTCAATCAATCATCTTACTCTTTTCTCTTTGTTAATATTCTCCTTTCTATCTCACTTTTATTTATTCATGACTTTCCACTCTTCCCATATGCTTATCTCATCACCATTGTCTTTTCTTGGCTCCTTCAATTAATATAAGTTGTGAAAACTCTCATTGTTACACACTTTAATATATATTGGAAATAATAGATATAATTTTATTTTTATAACTAATAAATAATTTAAATTTCTTAAAAGAACTATAATTTATCATAAAAATTTGTTTGAATGTTTAATTTAAGAGAAATAATAATATACAAAATTCCTTATTAATTAAATATAATTAAGATATTAATATGAGAAAATATTATGACATATATAATAATAGTAAAATTATTTTTTACGGTGTATAACAAGGATAATATACAAATGTTTCTTCACAAATTCATTCTTTTTGGATAATAATAACTCAAGATTTTCAAACTTTTATATGCATGTGTGAGAACACTAGCTTTATAGTTTGGATCTTATTAGAATGCAAAATTTAACATAGGAGAGACACATAGTTGGATTGGTGACAAATCAGAAGAATTACACTTGCTCATATTTTTTTATAGCATTTGTTTTTCTAATGAATGGAAACTTACTCTAAAATTTTGTTAATATGAAAAAATAACATATTTGTGAATGATATTTTATAATATGACTTTTTGTTATTTTCATTTATAATAACATTATAATATAATAATAATTTATATATAGTATTAAACAAAACACATCTTATTATTTTTCAAAATAATAAAGTTAATAAAATTTAGTTTTATGCAACATAACTTATATCAGCAATAATATATTAGAATTTATATAAATTTATAATAGTATATTATTTTTATTACATTTTTCATTAAAATAATAATATAATATATAACATTAATTATTTAAAATTATATCATGGATATGAAATATTATTTATACTTACTATTTATATTATGTGATATGAACAAAACAACTTTGAATTGACATGAAATTTATAATATCATTATTATTTTCAAATAGTAATAAATATAACACTTCATATAATATAAAAAATAATAAATTTAATGTAATTTAATGTTAATAAACTTCATATCAACAACATAACTTTTAAATGTTTTTTTATTTTAATAATACTATATTATATAACTTAAACTACCCAACATTTTATCATAAACATTAAATATTATTTTTTAAAATTATTATTAATATTATCTTATATAAAAATAATATCTAGGATAATGATATCAATTTTTTTATGTTTTATGATAGAATCATTAACAAAATAATATTAAAAATATAAACAAAATATATTAAGTATTTGTAATATATTAAAATATTGTGCTTTGAATTTTTATTGTAATAAAATAATAATTGATATTAAATATTTTTATCATGTTAATTTTAAAAAAATTTTAATTTTAATTATTGGTATATAAATTTTATATAATTATTTCTCTCAGTTCTTTCCCTTCATGTCAATAACCCTTATATTTTTATATTTTCTTCTCTCTCACATTATTATTAACTAATTTTTCTCAAACTTTTCTCTCTTTTAATTACCCTCACCTCATTTTGTTTTTTCTTGCTATATATTCTTAATTCTTCAACATTCACTTTGTCATATATTCTTTCTAATTCCTCTATTATCTCTCTCTCTCTCTTCTTAGTTTCTTTCTTCTTCTTTTCCCCTTCATTCAATCATGTCTTTATTCTCTCTCTACTAATATTTTTTTATCTCTCTCATAACTATCCATATCTCTCACTCTCTTCTAATATAATTTTCTCCATCATCACTATCATTTTCTTTAGTTAAGAAATCTCTTATGTTATGTATTTTAATTTATATTTTAAAAAATAATAATAAATAAATATACTTTTTATAATTAATAAATAATTTAATTTATTTGATAAGAATTGAACTTTAATGGAAATAAGTTTTATCTATGAATATTTGCTTCAAGAAAATTAATAATATACTTAATTTTCTATTAGTTTAATATAATTAAAGTATTTGCATTAGAATATTTTATAACTTGTATAAAAAAATAAAAAAATATTATTGAAGTTTTGTTGCTTCATAATATACAAACATTTTCTAAAAACTTCATATTTCATAATATCTATTATACATCAAATATACTATGTATCTAAGTTATAACTAAAATCAATTATATTATATCATAATAAATAAAAATATATCTTTATTAATTATAATAATTTTTTAAAATTTATAATATAAATTTTAATTAAATTTAAAATTATTTATAATAATAATAAACAAAGTTAATAACAATTAATATATTTTTAATTTAATTTGAATATCTTCCTTTTTCTTAATATTACACATCTAAGTATACATTACATAAAATGTCAACATTTCCTTTTCTTTTTATCATATCCCTCTTCTTTATGTATCACTATTTTCATCTTATCTCTCTTATCTCTACATGACTTTCTCTCCATTTCACTAGATTTTTCTCCATATCCATTATCAGTTTTTTAACTCCAATAATTTATAATAATTAATGAACTTCTCAAGCTACACATATTATTATAATATTTAGTACATTGCATTACTTGTTAATAGTACATATATACTAAGATAATTACAAAAATCATATGTATATGTGTGTGTGCATTATTTTTTAAGATATATTATTACCAAAGTATGCGTATGTAAAATATGTCTATGATACAAAAAATGTTGAATTTTTTTATTTATTTTAATTGAGAATAAATAGTAATTTTAACTTTATAATAATTTGTAGCATTTATGATTTAGTTTTTTTATTATACCTAAAGATTCCACTAAAAAAATATAAATCATAATTAAAAGAAAACTTTATTACATATTGTATTATTCATAACTAACATGGGACTTAAATTTTTTTACTTTATAAAAAATAGAATTTAGTGAAAAGAGTTCATATGTGTAAATTTTCATATTAAATAAAAGAATAATATACATAATTTCTTATTAATTCATTTTAAATAAATTCTTAACAATGGAATATATTATTACAAACATAATAAAAAATCTTTTGAAGTTGTACGCACATGCTAATTAATAAAATTTTGAAATTAATTAAAAATCTTTGGGATGTTAGTCATAGAAGCACATCTTTCTACCTTCTACATGTGTGCATGATTGCATTAGCATTACAGCACTAGATGTCATTATAACAAAAAATTTAATCATGCTTTGACAAGAGTAGTTTTGGTATGGGTGACCACTTAAGAAGTCCTTGGGTTGCACAAATGTTCTCATAGCAATAGTTTTTCTAATAAATAAGAGTTTTTGTGATATTAAATATTGTCCTTAATATGACTTAAAAAATAGTGGTTTTAATATACTTTAGTAATTTCTAACATTTCATTTATAAAGCATAACAAAGTGGAACTAATATATTATTAAAACAATATACAAATGATGTGCATAATTTTTTTTATCATTATAACATATTATATGACACATATTACATTACATTATATCAATGATAAGAAATTTTATTTATATTTATTATCTATGACATATCATATGAAGATAATAAATTAAAATAAATGATATTATTTATTATTTAAATAATTTAAAAAAAAAATTAATATTTATGTAATAAAATTGAATTAATAGTTAATATATTATTTAAATATTATCAATATAAAAGATAGTCACAAAAGGATTTGTTTTTTCTTAAAATATGATTTTTTTATTATTTCTCTCTTCTATTTATCTTTGTTTCAATAGTCATCATTTCTTTCTCTAAATTATTTTTATTTTATTTGTCGCTTCTTTCTCTATCTCTTTTTCTTACATTTTATCTCTCCTTTATCTCTCTCTCTCTTATCATTTGTCACTCTTTTATGTTGTTATTTATTATCGCTTTCTTTTTTACCTTCTTTATGTCTTCTTCTTTTTCTTGTTCTTTAGGTCTTTCAATTTTGTCTCATATCTTCGTTAGTTTTCCATCCCTTTTTTGTTTCTCTCTCTCTCTTCTAAATTATAATTTTGAACCATACAACACATTATATCACTCCACCTCTCTCTATCTCTCACTTCAATCCAAAGCCCTCTATCGCACTCTTTCTACACTTTGTGTCACACTTTTACTTGGCCCACATTTCCTTTAATACACTCTTGTGTCGTGTCTTCTTTATATCCCATACCACTTATTTTTCTTCCTTCTTTCACCTTTATCACTCTCTCTTATTCTCTCCTTTGGTGTGTGTTAAAATATTTTGTATATAATACGATTTAGTATAATATTTTATGTGCTACTTTTATCTTTTTTATAATCACATTATTTATTTAAATTATTAAAATTATTAGAAACATATGCTTATAACTATGTTATAACATGCTAATATTAATTCACATATAATCTTTTTTGTAGCCAAATTATAAATAAAATTAAAAAGCATTATTTCTTTAAAAATTAGTCTATTTATTTTTTAATTTTTTTTTTGGAAAACGTTTAGTTCAAATTTCATTTATAGTTGGACACATTTATAATAATGATAAACATCTTTTATAATAATTAATGTGTCACAAATTATTTTATAAGTAATATAAAATATATGTTTTAAATAGAACATAATAAGGCAATTTTTTTTTTCATTACAATATATTTTTTAAAAAAATGTATATGTTGATTAAAATGCTAATGATAACTTTTCATTTATCGTCTCCCTCTTCTCCCTTTATCGTTCTTTTTGTCTCTAACTCTATCTTACTTCTCCATATGTTTCTCCTATACTTGCACAAGCTAATTTCTCTCTTCGCTCTTGTTCTATTATTAAGAATTCTCTCGTGTTACATTTTTTTAATGTAATATATAATTCATACTTTACTATTTATGTTGTAGATTAATAATATAACATAAATCATATCCATAACATATATCACTATAAATTAGATTAAACTATGTATTAAAAATATACATTTATTTTATATTTAATGATAATTTTTTTAAAAAAAATTATATAACATCAAATTTACTAGTATAGTAATTTGTTCTATATAGGCTTTAGTTTTTTTAATAAACATAATGGTGTTGTTAAAATAATAAGGAATAATTGCAATAAAAATTTTTATTTTATTGTTTTTATTAATAATATCTAAAGTTCTCTTTTTATTTCTAATAAATATAATTTTGTCAAAACTACTTTTTGTATGAATCACCTCTTTAAAGGAATGTGCAATATATATAATTTCTCATTAATTTAATATGATTAATTTATTAAAATCTATACATATCATGACATACATAATAAACATTAAACAATGTTTTTAAAATATATGCATTATTTGTTATCTTAGAGACAATAGTCAAACGTTTTTTTTGCTTTTGTGTATGTGTTCAACAACACAAATATTAAGGCATTGGATCTCATAAGAACACAAAAGTAAGCATGCTTGGCCAAGAATAATATTAGGATAGGTGTCCTTTTTGGACGTTTACATGTTGAACATATTTTTTGAGATCATTCATTTTTCTAATAAATAAGAGTTGGTTCAAGTAATATACAAATATTTATTAAAAATGACATAATTATATTTGTTATTTTATAAATTTCAATTTAGTTTTAAAATTATTATTAACTTTATTAAGTTTTTTCTTATTTCTTATATCACTCATTCTCTTCTCTAACTCCTTGTTAACTATCTCCCTCACTTTATTTTCTTGTTCCTTTTTGCTTAATCACTTCTTCTCCTCTCTCTTCAAATTTTAGTTAAAATATTTTTTATGTAAATCATTTTAATGTAAACAATTTTTTACTTGATTATTTTTATAATAGAATTATTAAATTAATATATTAGTATTATTGAAAGTACATATATTAACATATTTTATAATATGTTAATATTAATGCACATATTATCTGATATGCATCTAAATTATAGAATAAATTACTTATATTAATTTTTTCTAGCTAGTTAATATATTTTATTAATTGTTAAATAATTTTTTTTATTTTCAGCATAAATTTCTATTATATTTGAAGTCATGTTTAAGTATAAAAATTTTGCTTAAAACTAGTTAATTTATAATAAGTAACTTTAATATCTTATTTTATAACTATTATTATAAATGAACTTTTTTATATTAAAAAATTTGGCAAATATTATTATTATTCATTACGATATATTTTCTTAAAACAATATAATATGCATAGTTTAAATGCAAAAAAATTGTTATTAAAATTAATTCTTCTCGCACTTCTCTTATTTCTCTCTCCTTAACTTTTTTATTTTTTCTTTATTCTTTATCTTATCTCTCCTCTACTTCTCTCTCTTGCTCTATAAATTTTTATATTTCTCTCTTTTTATCTTTCTTATCTCTCCATCCTTATCTTTATCTCTCTATCATCTCTGTTGTATTTTTTTATCTATACAATATATTGTATAACTCCACCTCTCATTATCTCTCCCTTCCTTCCAAAATCTTCTATCTCACTTTCTTCTCTATCTATTTCCTTTGTTTCTCTCTTAATCTTTCTCTTCCTTATAACTCTTAACACTTTAGTCTATTTCATATTTCTCTAGTGTCACTTTTTTACATTCTATATTTAAATATTTTTATAATATTTTATATTTAACATATTTAAGATAAATATTTCATTTATTGCTTTAGTTTTTCTATAATAACAAAATTTTGTTAATTTATGAGAATTATTAGAAACATATACTTATAAGACACATTCTATAATAAGCTAATATTAATATCCACATAATCGAGTATGTAGTAAAATTTTAAATAAAAATAAAATTTTATTTTTTAAAAAAGTAATTAATTTAATTTTTCAATTTTACTTTAAAATTTTAATATAAACTTCAATTATATTTGAATACATGTATAATTATAATAATCATTCTTTATAATAATTATTATGTAATAATTATCTTTCGACATCTTATTCGATAATTAATATAAAACATTGTATTTATTTTTCTTATAAAACATAATGAAACTATTATAATTTATTTTCATTACAATATATATTAAAAATAATATACATATTTTTAAATGCAAATATTCCCTTTCCATTCTAACCTTTTTCTTCTGCCCATTTTTGTCTCCTCCCTCTTCTATTACTCATTGTTTCTTTCCCACACTTCCACATGGCTTTAGTCTCCTTTTGGTATCTCTTTCTCTAGCTCCATCAATTATCATTAGTTATAAAATATCTTTTTTATAAGAATAATATAACATTTCATGCTCTAAATTATTATTTATGTTATATTTTAAAAATATGATCTTTAAATTCTATTTATAACAAATATTGTTATATATCAACAACAAAGTATGTCAAAAATTTCATATGTTTGAGATAAAATTAATGATAAATTTGTTCTTTTCTATTCATTTAGAAGTAAATAAACATTAGTTTTAATGTTATAATAATTAGTAACATATATGGTTTCATTTTTTTATTTACATAATTGTTTAGTCAAAATAAATAGTATAATAAATATTTTTAATAAAATTTTTTATTTATATTTTTATTATTTAAATTCAATAAATATTTTTAATTTTTGTTTATAAGACGAGTACATTAGTGGAAAAACTTTTATATATGATTGTCCACTTTAATGGAAAGTACAACATACATAATTGTCTCATTAGATCAAAATAAATAATTTATTATAATTTGAATATACTTTGACATTGTAATAGACATATAACTATTTTAAAAAATGTTAACAAACAATAATATAGAAATATTCTTACACAATTCTTTATCTCCAAGACAACAATCAAACAGTTATACTTTCTTGACTTTTAGGCCTGCATATTGCAACACCAACATTAAAACACTAGATCTCTTTGGAGCTCAAAAGTTAAGAAACAAGCAACCTTTTGAGATGCACATGTGTGTGTATAAGCATGTTTTTGTGTGCTTGTGGGAATGTGCACATGCATGTGGGTGTGCATGTGCAAGCATATGTGTTCGTGACAATCTGTGTTTTCATGTGTGCCAGTGCACATGCGTTTGTGTGTCTAAGTGTGCATGTGTGTGTGTGTGTGCATTTCTACATATGAGTGCATAATCATATGTGTTTTTGTGTGCATGTGTGTGTGTGTGTGTGTGCATGTTCATGTGTGTATGTCTACATGTGTCTTTATCTATACATGTGTGGATGTGTTTGTAAGTGCATGTGTGTGGATGCATGTATGTGCATGTGAGCATGTGTGTAGGTGTGCGTGCATGTCTGTGTTTACATGTGCATGTGAATGTGTGTTCGTGTATGTCCATGTGTAAGTGTGTGTGCATGCACTTGCATGTGTATTTGTGTGAGTGTGTGTGCATGTGTGTATGTATGTCTTTGTGTGTGTGTGTCCATGTTTGTATGTATGGTGTAAGCATATTTGTCTGTGTGCATGTAGGTGTGTGGGTGTGTTTGTGTGCATGCCCGTGTGCATGTGTGCATAAGTGTGTGTGTCTGTGTGTGTGTGTATTTGTGTAGGCATGTAGGCTTGTGTGAATGTGTGTGTGTGTGTCAAGCATGCATGTCTGTTTGTGTGTGTGTGTTATCTATCTATATTTTTGAAAGTGTGCTTATGCCTATAAGAATGTACATAATTATGTACATGTGTCAATGTATTTATATGTCTTTTTGTATAAGTAGAGACATGTTTGTGTATGTATGTGTGTGTATATTCATTTATGTTGTATATGTCTGTATTCATGCATGTGCATATGTGTTTGTGTTTGCATGTGCATGTATGCAACTGTGTAAGTGCATGTTCATGCCTGTGTGTGTGTGTCTATCTGTATGTGTATGTCAGTGGATTAACAAGTGTTTGCATGTGTGCATGCATGCCCATGCATGTGTCTATGCATATTTGTGTGTGTGTTAACATGCCCTCATGTGTGTTACGTGTCATGTGCATGTGTGTGTGTGCGTGTGTGTTCATTTGTATTTATCTATCTGTGTTTATGTGCTTATGTGTATTTGTGCATGTCGCTATGTATGTGTGTGTATGTGTGTGCATGTATGCATCTGTGTGCACAAATGTCTTTATTGAGTTTGTATGAGTCATTATGTGCATTTGTGTGTGCATGTTTGAATGTGTTTGTTTGTATACATTTATGTAAGTGAGTATAAAAGTGTATGTGCATTGGTTTGTGTATGTATATGTTGATGTATTTGTGTGCATGTGTGACCATGTTGATGTGTATGTGTGTATATGTGCACATGTGTATGTGTGTGCTTGTATGTGTGGATATTTTACATGTATGTGCATGTCTATGTGTGCATGTGTGTATGTGTGTATGTCAGTGCATGTGCATGTGAACATATGTATTTTTGTGTATGCATGTGTGGATGTCTGTGTGCTTATGAATATGTATATTTGTGTGAACATGTGTGTGAGTATATGTGTGTGCATGTGTGTATGTGTGTATGTGTGTTTGTGTGTTTCAACTTGTGTACATGGGTGGCTGTGAGTTTGTGTGCATACATATGTGTTTGTGTGTGCATGTGAGAGTGTGTGCATATTTTTTGCATCTATAGGTGTGCAAGTGCATCTATGATTGTATTAGCATGTATGTATGGGTTCAAGCATTTGTGTGTGTGTGTGTACATGGGTATGTACGTGGGGGGATCACATTTTTATGCATGTTTAGTTGTGTGTGAACTTATAGCTGTGTGTTTGTGCATGAATTTGTACTAACGTATAAGTACGTGTGTGCATGTGCATTTGATGCATATATGCTTGTGTCGATTTGTGTGTGCATCTATGTGTGAGTGTGCATGTCCATATGCATATACATGTGAATGTGCGTGTATACATGTGTGTGCATGTATATGTACATGTGTGCATGTGTGTGTTTGTGCATGTGTAGTTGTGTTTGTCTATGTGCATATGTGTGAACATGTATTAGTGTGAGAGTATGTGTGTGCATGTGCTTGTTCATGCATGTGTGTTTTCCTATGTGTATGTACATGGATGTATTTATAAATATGTGTGGACATATTTGTGTGTGTGCTTGTATGCATGCTTATGTGCATGTGTGCATGAGTGTGTGTAGGCGAGTTTATGTGTACGTGTGTGTGTTAACACCTATGTGTTTGTACATGTATGTGTGTGTTTTGTGTATATGTGTGTTTATGTGTGTGCATTCCTTGGTGTGCAAGCAATTATGTAAATGTGTGTGTGTACATGTGTTTGTGCATGTGTGCTTGTATGTGTACATGCATGTTCATGTGTGTGCATGTACATGAGTGAATGTGTACACATTTGTGATTGTGGGTGCATGTATATGCTTGCCAGTGGTTGCATGTGCACATGTGAGTGTGTGTGTGTGTGTGTGGAAGTGTATGTGTGTGTTTTGTGTCTACTTGTGCATGCATGTGTCTCTATGTATGTGAATGTGCATGCATGTATTTGTGTGAGTGCATTTCTATGTCGGGGTGCATCCAAAGTGTATATGTATGTGCATGGGTGTATATGTATGTAGGTAAATGTTTGTGTGTGTGCATGAGGGCACGTGTGTGTGTACAAGTGCATGTGCATGTGTGTGTGTGTTCATGTGTGTGGGTTTATGCACATACTTATGCGTGTGTCTTTGAACATGTGTGTGTTTGTCAGAGCATACACACACACGTGTCTTTTGTGTTTCAGTGCACGTGTAGTGGTCTTATTTGTTTATGCAAGTGTGTATGTGCGTCTATGTCCATGCATGTGCATGAATGTGTGCATGCAAGTGTGTTTGCTTATATGTGCATGTGAATGTGTGTGTGTGTGTACATGTACTTCTATATATGTGTGTGTGTAAGTGCACATGATCATGTATATGTGTGTGTGTGTACATGTGTACATGTGTTGTGCATGTATGTGTACATGTGTGTATATGTGTGTCTTTGAGTTCTTGTACACATTTGCTCTTGTGTTCATGTATGGGTGTTTGTGCTCACGTCTTTGTATATGTGTGTTTATGTGTTATGAAGACATGCATCTACATGTGTGCATATGCAAGGGTGCATATGTGTGTGTTTTTTCATGTACCTATGTGTGTGCACATAATTATTTGCATGCATATGAATCTAAGTGCATGTGTACATGTGTGCTGGCACATGTGTATGCTTTTGTGTGAGTGTTTATGTGCATGGGTATTTTTGTGAATGCATGTCTTTATAGGTGTGGCTATAAGCATGCATGTGTGTGTGTGTGTATGCTTGTATCAATAGGTGTGTATGCATGTGCATGTGTGAGTTTATGTGTGTTTGTGTGTGTTGAAATGCATGCATATGTTTGTGTGTGTGTGTCCATATGGGTGTGAGGGAATGTGTCTTGGGTCT
Organism: Vanilla planifolia; assembly: GCA_023846275.1. NCBI lineage: Eukaryota > Viridiplantae > Streptophyta > Magnoliopsida > Asparagales > Orchidaceae > Vanilla > Vanilla planifolia. Next base: position 1,964,574 of record JAIUJO010000037.1, read on the forward strand.
ATTTGTGTGTGTGCAAGCATGCATGCAAGAATGTGTATGTGTGTGCATGCATGTGCACACATGTGAGCACATTTTTTGTGTGTCTGCATGTATGTATGTTCATGCATATAGATGTATGTTTATGTTTTTATGTGCATTTGCATGTGTATGTCCAAGTGTGTGTGTGTTTGCACAGACACACATGTATGTGTGTGGACACACACACTGGTCTATCTTCATATGTGTCTGTATTTGTACAACCTTGTATCGTTTTATGCATGTCTATATGCTTGTGTGTGTCCATATGTATATACATGTGTGTATGTAAATATATATTTGTGTGTGTCTATGTTTACATGTGTGCACAATGTACCTACACTTTCACGTGCTTGTGCATGTATGTTTGTGTGTCAATGTTCTTGTATGCAAGTGTGAATGTGTGTATGTGTGCAAGTTCATGTTTTTCTATATGTGTGTGCATGTGCATGTGCATGTGTGCATGTACATATACATGTATGCATGTTTGTGTGTATATGTATGTGTGTGTATCTATGTGTAGGTGTACATGTACATGTGCATGGTGCGTATGCAAGTGTCTGCTTGGTCATATGTGTATGTGTACATGTCTATATGTGCATGTGTGCTCTTGCCAATGTATATGTGAATGCATGCATGTGTGAATGCATGCATGTGTGAATGCATGTATTTATGTGTTTGTGCATGTGTAGTGTTTGTTTAAGTGCATGTGTGCAAACATGCGTGCAGCTATGAGAGTATGTGTGTGTGTGTGTACATGGTTGCATGTAGATGTATGTGTCTGTGTGTGTATATGCATGTGCATGCATGTGAATTTTCTATGTGCATGTGCATGTTTTATATATATGTGTGTGGACATATTTGTGTGTGTGCATGTGTGCATGCTTATGTGTATGTGTGTGTGTATTTGTGTATGTGTGCATGAGTGTGTGTAGGTGAGTTTTTGTGCATATGTGTGTGCTAACACAGGTGTGTTTGTGCATGTATATTTGTGTGTTGTATGTGTGTGTGCATTTATGTGTGTGTGCATGTGTGCTGGTACATGTGCATGCGTGTTCATGTGTGACCATGTGCATTAGTAAATGTGTATACATGTGTGATTGTGGGAACATGCATGTGCTTGTAGGTGCCTGCATGTGTGCATGTGAGTGTGTGTTTAGCAGTGTATGTGTGTATTTGTATCTACATGTGCATGCTTGTGTCTTTGTGTGCATGCATGTGCATGCAAGTGTTTATGTATATGCATTTTGCATGGGGTTGCATCTAAAGATGTGTATGTGTGTGCATGCATACATGTGTACGTGCATGGGTGTATATGTATGTAGGTAAATGTTTGTTTGTGTGCATGAAGGCACGTGTGTGTGTACAAGTGCATGTGCATGTGTGTGTTCATGTGTGTGGGTGTATGCACATACTTATATGTGTGCCTTTCAACATGTGTGTTCATGTGCATGCATGCACATGTGTGTGTTTGCCAGAGCATGCATGCACGTGTGTTTTTTGTGTCTCAATGTACATGTGTACATGCTCTTATTTGTTTGTGCAATGTGTATGTGCATTTATGTACATGCATGTACACGAGTGTGTGTGTGTGTGTATGTGGTTTGCTTATCTATGCATGTACTTCTATATGTGTCTATGTGCAGGTTCACATGATCATGTGCATGTGCGCGTAGGTGTGTGCATGTGTTTATACCTATGTTTTTGTTTGCTTATGTGCACTTGTGCAAGTGTTTATTTGTGTGTGTTTATGCTTACATCTTTATGCATGTGTGTCTATGTGTTGTGCATACATGCATGTTCATGTGTGTATGTGCAAGTGTGTATATGTGTTCATTTTTGCATGTACCTATATGTGTGCACATAATTATGTACATGCATATGAGTCTAAGTGCATGTGTGCATGTGTGATTAAGTATATGTATGCTTGTGTGTGTGTTTATGTACATGTGCATTTGTTTGGATGCATTTCTATAAGGGTGGGTGCATGTGGCTATAGGCATGCATGTGTGTTTGTGGGTATGGGTATGCCTATGTGAATAGGCATGTAGGCATATGCATATGTGTGCATGTGTTTGTGTGCATAGTTATGCATGCATATGTTTGTGTGTGTGTCCTTATGTGTGTGAGGAGGTGTCTCCCTAAGACTACATGTGTGTGTGCATGCATGCACACTGGTGTGTGTATGTGTGTGCATATTATTGTGTGTGCACATGCACACATATGAGCATGTGTTTTTTATGAGTGTGCATGTGCATCAATGCATGTCTATGTGTATGTATGAGTGATTGTGTGTGCATGCATGTGTGCATGTATGCATTTATACTATAATGAATGTGTATCTCTATGCAGCCATACGAGTGCATGGCTTATGTGTGTGCATGCGTATGGGTGTGTCTGCACGTGAATGTGTGTATGTGCATGTGTGTGTGTGTGTTCATATGTGTACGTGTACTTGCATGTGTGTTCACACGTACATGCATGTATTCATGTGCAGGTGCATGTTCGTGTGTTTGTGTGTGCACATTTGTGTGTAAATTTGTGCATACATATGTGTATGTGGGTGTTTAAGTGTGTTTGTATGTGGGTTTGTGCTCTTGGATGTGCTTTTGTGTTGTGCATGAGCATGTTCTCTGGGTGTTTGTGCATGTGTGTGCATCTGTCTGTAATATGGGTGTGTTTATGCATTTGTTTGTGCATGTGCATGCATGTCTAAGTTTGTGTGAGTGTGTATTTCGATGTCTTTACATGGGTGTGTGTAGATTACTGATGTGTGTATGTGTATGTGTATGTTTTTGCAGGTGTGTGTCTATTCTTACACGCACATCCACCTGTGTACGTATGTGTGTGCATGCGTATGTGCTCGTGTCTTTGCAATTATGTCTTTTTGCATTTATGTGCTTGTGCATGTGTTTGGGTGTGCATGTGTCCATGTATGCATATATTTTTGCACATTTGTGTGTTTGTGTGAACGTATATGTACATGCGTACTTGTAAGTGTGCATGTTTGCAGGTGCAAGTGTATATGCTTGTGCCTTTGTACATGTTTGTGCATCTTTATATGTTTGCATGTGTGTATGCATGAGTGTGCGTGTGTCTATGCATGCATTTGAGTGTGTATGTATGTTTGTGTGCATATGTGTCAGCCTGTTTGTGTGTGCACCTATTGATGTATTATTTGTCAAGCTAATGCATTAAATTTTTGGTTAACTATCCTTTTAATCTTCTTGTTATTTTTAAAATTCTTCCTTAAATGAAATTGGGCACAATCATAAAATTCTTGATTTAATAATTTTGATAGGAAATAAAAAATTTATAGTTTTAAAAATGATTTTCAATAAAATGTTTTGCACCTAATACAAATAATTTTGATATATTTCTTTTCTATATATATATATATATATATATATATATATATATATATATATATATATATATATATATATATATATATATATATTTATATTATTGATTAAATATTAAATAGGAGATATCATAAATTGTATAATAATAAAGAAATTAAAATTCACAAGAGATTTTTCAGTGATTTGGTCTAACTTGGGCTTACAACCAACCCAAATCAACCCAACAAAGATTTTATTAATGAAACCACTCTCTTTTGCCATAATAAGTAGAGATAAATTGCAAACCACACTATTTGACCATGACATGTAAGGGTTTACCATCACAATCTCAATTATAAAAACTTGCAATATTAAAAAATAATAGAAAACAATAAGTGACCACAATGTTTTATTATTCACTTGTAAAAACATATATGGAAAAAATGTATTAATTATGATAGCAAAATATAAATGCATATATGAAAAAGGTTGAAACAATATAAATGAATTAGCCTTGAAATATTAAATGTAAAAGACTTATCAATATACACTAGCATAACTAAAAAAAAGAATTAACAAAGATCTTGCTTTAATACAATATTTTTTAAAATTAAAAAAGAATAAAGAAATAAATAATTAACTTTAAAGAAGTCACTAGCAAGATGTGTAATCAAAGAAACTATTGAAACAAGAAAGAGAAAGGAAGAGTTGCAAACATGACTAACAAAGGCATAAAAATCCAATTGTAATTTTTTGTTATGTATCTTCTCTTTAAAAAATTTTGACATAATTAAGTTAAAATCATCAATCCTCCAAATTCTCCTCTATTTGTATTAGAATATTTTATACGAAAATAAAAAATTTTTTTACAACTAGAAAGGGTCACCTAAAATTGTTCATCAAATCCTCTATGTTTTTATGAGAATATGAATAAAGGAACCAGATATATTCTAAGGGCGATTTGATTAAGATCATTAGATCCTGCATGCTGCATGGATTATCTTAATGTACAAGAGCACTATTCAAAAAGGTGGAGATGATCTTAACCATTCGATCAAGCTTTACGAGTGGACAAAAAGATGAAATGCACTATTCATAAATGCAGATAAGATCTTAGCCATTTGATCAAGTTTTATAGATGAACAATAAGATGAAGATTACTATTAAAATGATGAAGTTGATCTTATCCATTTAATCAATTCTATTAGATGAATGATTAGATGGAATCTATAAACCATATAATCATAAAACAAGGAATCAAATGACACAAGTTCACTTCTATTTTGGAAGAAAACAAATCTAAACTTTAGTCTCTCTTTGCAAGCTTGTATTTAATATTTGGTATTTATAATACTTCCTTCATTTGTAAAGGTTAGCTTAGTTGAATTGGTTGCCCCTAGTGTTGTTAGGAAGTATTGACCCAAGTCACCTATACATATATTTACTTGTTTGATGTAACGTAATCCCATTACTTATATGCTTCATGACTCTGTCCTCACTCATTATGCCTAAGCCAATTTAGGAGTTATTTCTTGAGTTAATTTAATCCAACTCACATAGGGAATTATGCCATGAGTGAGACTTGACTTGACCCAATTCGGTTCACCTTGTCTTCTAACTTGCAACTCCTCAAGACCTATTGCCTAGCAATAATTAAAAGCACTCAATGTGGGCCTTTTGGCTTTATCATGTGTGGATGGTTATATGCCAATTCATTTATGCCACATTTAGAATATTTATTTTCTTTAACTTAAAATTTTATAGCTATTAAAATAAATAAAATATTTTTATAAATACTAAAACAATAATGTATAAGAAATTAATGATCATACAAGTGAATGAATTATGTTATACAACTAATTGTGTCATATGTAAATAAATAATATGATAACCAATCAAACCATAGATTTTCTGGAGATGGACTCTTGATGGTTAGCTACACCAAGAATTTCACTGACAGCACCTTGATATGCCATTTAAACCATAGTTGTTTCATGGCCACCATTGCTGCATGACATTGCTTCAATTGTTGATTGCTCCATGAGATATTTAACAATAACTGCCCCAATGATTTAGCACTAAATTCTCCTCCTCTTGTAACCACTCAATTAGGTAATCATACTAAAGAACAATGTGAGTTTGTGAAAGGTTTCAATAAATAATGATTTGGTTAAAAATAATCTGATATTGTTACGATCACTACTACATTTCAAAATTCATCTACAATAAGAAGGAATAATAAAAAATAATTTATAAAATTTCCTCTTGCATTTTCAAGAAATCTTTAGGTTTTACACACCATTACTTGTGTCCTTAATTTGCACCAAATCCTCAAAGGGCTTAACATGTATGAGCATTACCTATCACATTAAGCTCTAAGTTGAATTCTTACAAATTTTATCTCTAGAATTCAAAACTTTCATCATTCCAAAAAAACCAATTTCAGTTACTTCACATATAACCATTAATTCAATAAAATTCATATGACTTTAATGCCACACTAAATATATTGATATTGCTTATATCAAAAACTTAATAATCAAAGTACAAGAACATATTGATTTAGTTCTTCAAGATAACAAATCAAAAAACAACATAAATCTTGATATTCTCATCCACCTAAAACTCTTCTACAAAAGTTAACATTTGACATTCAAGATATATATAGAAACTTGACTTATTTAATTTCCCTAAAGTGATATTAAATAATTCTAGCAAAGCTACTATGGAGATTAAATAGTTTACCTAAAAATAATGACCAAACACATTTTACGAATGAGTGACATGCTAATGCACAAGACAAGGCTTGTCTCCATGTCATGATTATAGAAATAAACCAATACAACTACCTAAACTATAAATTTAGAAACATAAAATATCTTGGGTTCAATTAAAAAATTGTGTGATTGAGGTGCTTTTATAAATGTATTTTCAAACACATTCTCTTATGAATTAATTCTTATTTATCTTTATTTAAATAGATTGATTCTTTAATTTGCCTATCATAAGAAATATGTTCATGCTTATCACAATAACTACATACAACTAAGGATTTAGCAGGAAAATGAGAAGTATGCAAAGTAGTATTATTTTTTATCATATAGTTATATGATGAAGCATGTTTGTGAATATATGGAATAAGATAACTTTTATTATCATTCACATGTAAATATGAACATTCCAATCTATATTGTTTGTCATATAAGATGTACAATTGTAACTTGTAGTCACAAACAATTATTTCTATTCAAATGAGTAAAAGATAAAGCATGTACAGACACATGAATATGTATAAGAAATAAAAATAAATGAAGGCATATGAACAAACTTTTCTTTCAAATCATTTAACTCTCTTTCTATCAAACAAATATTTACTACTTTTCTTTTAAAATAATATCTTCTTCTCTTAAAAAATATTTTTACATTTCAAAGAATTAATACATAAATTGCTTAAGGCCAAAGATGTCTGACATTCATAACTTTATAAGGTACTTAAACAAGTAGCATGCATAAGTAAAATATTTTGAAATAGTTCATCTCTAACATTAAGCTCATTACATTATCTTTTTAATAAGTAAACATGATGCTCTTATTTGTCATATTTCCCTTTAAGTTTGCATACATCATATCCAAATTCTTATGCTCAACTATAAATTCATGAAAAGCAATTGTCAATTCATCATCACAAACAATGTGATTATCACTATTAGATGAAGAAACATGTTTTACACCTTAGAATGAAGAGCTTACTTTTGAGGTGCTTAAAGCATCTCTCTTCTTCTTTCTTTATGACATTTTCTTTTGATTTCCCATTTTCAACTTATCTTGGGTAAGAAATAGAACATATTTATCATATAAATTCTCTAGTTTCTTTAAAACAACAAAAAAGTTTTTAGATGATAAATCATTATACCAATTTATTGAGACAAAACAAAATAAAGATAACTCATTGTTTTAGCATTTCTTTGCCTTAAACTTCTAGATTATTCATCAAAAGTATTTGAAACAATAAAATGATTTTTAAATAAAAACTATAAATCAACATTAACATTTATAATAAAACATTTAAAATTATTTATCCACAAAGCCAAAATTTTGACCTTCAAACATTGCTAGATCCATGTGTTTACAATATAAATAATAATTCACTACATAATCAGAAATGAAAAAAATGGGATCTAGTTTTGGAAATTTCATCCCTCGATGTAACTCATTCTGATACCATTTTATGTATATGCACCAAGCCAATTCAGAAAAGAGGGTGTGAATTATGCCTTTAAAAACTCTACCATTTTTTAAATATTTTTTAAATACAAATTTAGAAATCATTAAATCATTCAATTAATAATTTTTTTTAAAAAAATGGTAAAAAAGAAAATAAAAATTTTATAGTTCTAAAACCATTTTCCATAAAATTTTTATAAATTATAAAAATAAATTTTGATAATTTTATTTTATATATAGCTTTTAACTAAATACTATTTAGTATAATATCATAAATTATATAATAATAATGAAAATAAAGTGGCAAGAAATTTTTAAGTAGTTTGGCCTAACTCATGCCTACATCCACCCTAGTTAAACCAGCCAAGATTTCACTAACAAAACTATTCTTGATCATAATAGGTAGAGCTAACTATTACAATCCATATTATTTTGTCGTGACAAGTAGGGCTTCACCATAAAAATTTAAATTATAAAAGCTTACAATATTTAAACACAACATAAAATAATAATTGAATATAACATATCACTATTCACTTATAAAAGAATATATTGCACATGTCTATGGATTAAAATGTCAGAATATGAGTGCACATAAGAAAATGTTTAAAAAAATCTAAAGGACATAGTTTTAAAATATTAAATCTAAAAGATTTATTAATATATACTGACATTATTAAGCAAAATGAAATAAAAAAGATCTTACTTTAATATGATCTTTTTTAAAAACAAATAAAAAGGAATAAAAAAAATTATCAATTATAAAGGAGCCTCAAGAAAGATGTGCAACAAAAAAATTGCTAAAGAAAGAGAAAAACGAGTTGCAAACATAGCTCTAACAAAGGCAACAAATCGAATTATAATTAATGGTTTTACACCTTCTCTTCCTAAGATGTTGATGTAACACCTAAGGCTTCTTAATTTATTCTAGAATATTGTAAGCAAAAAAAAATTATTCAACAAATATAAAGGGTTATCTCAATTTTTTATTACATTTTAGCATTCAAAAGAAACTCAAACAACTTTATAAAACACTAATTACGAGTGGAAACAATGGTCATCATCCAATATGGGTGGACAAAATAGGAGTCTCTTAGTCAGAATGCTAAATAAAGGTCTAGAACTAATCCAAGAAATATTTGATCTAGATCCTTAGATCACGCATGCTAGATGGATAGTGTTGATGCACAAAGGTGGAGTCAATCTTAATTGTTCAACTGAGCTTTATTGATGGACATCTAAATAAAATGCACAGTTCATAAATGTGGAGAAGATCTCAACCATGTGATTACGTTTTTTATGGATGGATAGTATGATAAAAAAAATACTATTCAAAATAGAAAAATTTTTTTCATATGCTCGATCAAGCTTGTCAAATGAATTCTTAGATGGAATTTTTAATTCACATGGCATGATTTAAGTCCCACATCACAAACTTGTATATGATATTTGGAATTTATAATACTTCCTCAATGAAAAACGATTTGCCTAATGGGATAGTCCATCACTTAGTGCTTTTAGGAAGTAATTACCAAAGTCACCTATGCATATATTTATAAGTCTGATTTATCCTAATCCAAAAATTTAACACTTCATGAGTTTGTCTTAACTCGTTATACTAAAGCTAGTTTAGAAGTTATTCCTTGACCTGATATAATCCAAGCTACAAATGCAATTCTTCATGCTTAAGACTTAGGCTTAACTCAATTTGGTTCACCCTATCTCTTGACCCATAACTCCATAAGCCTTATTGCTCAATTGTAGTTTGGGCCACGTAGCCCTACCCTTTGGGCTTGCCCATGTCTTGGCACTTAGGCTAATTTTTTTATTAAGAGTCCATTTAAATATTAATTTTTTTACTTATAAATGTTTTTGTTGCTACTAAGTAAATAAATTAATTTTTGTAAGTACTAAAATAGAAATGTGCTTGAAATTAATGATCATGCAAATGAATTAATAGTGTTATGTAACCTAATTATTTCATACATAAATAAGTGATAAGATAACCAATAAAAAAGTTGATATTTTAAATATATATTATTGAAAGTTAATTGCTCCACCAACATTGAATAGTAGCTCCATGATATATCATTATGCCACAATTGTTGCATGGCCACAATCATTTGTTAAGATTGCCTCACTTATAGATTATTCCATAAGCCATTTGGTCAAAACTCTCTAATTCATTCATCTTATAAAAGCTTGAAATGCATGACCTAAAAGTTACTTTAGAAGAGTATTATAGAAATTAACACAATTATTTTATTATCATCAAATAGAAAGTCCCAAAACAAATGGTACAACAACTATGTAGGTGCATGTGCTTTTTTGTGTTTGTGCATGTCCATATGTATGCACATTCATGTCACTACATGTGTCGATATATGTGTGTATGCCAACATGTCTTTGTGTGTGCATATATGTGTGTGTGTGTGTGTGCATGTGTATATGTGTTGTGTGTGTGTTTATGCACATCTGTGTGATTTTTTGAATTGTGTGTGTGACAGAGTTTTTTTTCTGTGGAGGGTGTTAGCATGTATACCTACATTTGATTGCATGTGCATGTGTGTTTGTGTGAGTAGGTGCGTGAGTGGGCATGTTTCTGTGACTGTGACCTTGCATATGTGTTTGTATGCATGTTTGGGTATTTGTGTGCATTTGTAAGTGTGTGTGGGTATATGCATGTGTGTGTGTGTGTATGTGCCTATGCATGAGTGTGTACATGCACATATGCATATGTGTTTGTGTGCATGCATGTATGTGTTCTTGTATGTCTGTGTATTTGTGTGTTTATGCAAGCTTATCCATGTGTTTATTCATGTGTGGGTGCATATGTGTGTGGGTTTTAGTGTGTGCGCATATGTGTGCTTGTGTTTGTGTGTGTCCACATGTAAGTTTTGTGTGCATGTGCATATGCATGAATGTGATTATCTACATTCTTTTTCTTATGTATGTGTGTGTATTTGTGCGCATGCATATGCATGTGAGTGTGTATGTGTGTGTGTGCATGTATATGAGTGTTCATGTGTTTGTTCTTCTGAATGTGCCTATGCATATCTATTTATGCATTTGTGTGCATGTGCATGTGATTATGTACATTTTTGCATGTGGTTATGTTACTAATATTTGTGTTTTTATGTGTGTGTGTGTGTGCATTTATGTTAGTGTATGTGCATGCATGTGTTTGTGCATGTGTACGAGTGTGTATTTTTGCATGTGTATGCATCCATATGTGTGTGACATTTTGGGTGTGTGTGTGCATGCATGCATGTATGTGTGCTTGTGCAATTGTGCATAGGTGTGTGTCTATTTGTGTGCTCATGTGTTTTTATGTGTATACAAGTGTCTGAGTGCATTGTTTTTCTATGTGTGTCCATGTGCACAAGTGCACCTATCTATGTGAATGCATGTGTATGTATGTATTTGTGCATGTGTTTGTATGTATGTGAATTTGCATGTGTGTATATTTATGTGTGCGTCTATGTGTATGTAAGTATGTGCATGTGTGTTTGCATATGTTTGTGTGTGTGTATGTGTACATTGCATGTGCATGGGTTTGTGTGTGTGTGTGTACATGCGTATGCAAGTATGTGTGTGTGTGTGTGTGTGTGTGGGTGTGTGTGATTGTATGTGTATCCTTACTTGTGTGTTCATCAATCCTTTTGTGTGTGTGTGCATGTGTCTACATGCATTTATGCAATTGTGCAAATGTGTACTTATGCATGCATGCTTGTGTCCATGTGTGTGTTCATACAAACGCACATGTGTGTGCTTATTTATATGTGTGTGGTTGTGTGTGTGCATGCATTTATGTACATGTCTGTGCATATTAGTGCATGTGTGTGTCCATGTGTTTGCACGTGTTTGTGCATGTGTGTGCGTGTATGCATGTGTGCATGTGCATGTATACATCTATGTATGTTTGTGTTTGGGCATGAACATGTGTATGTAAGTGTGATGGATAAGTGTGTTAGTATGTGTGTGTGTTCATATGTATGTATGTGTGTTCATGTGTGTGTGTGCATGCATGTGGGAGTGTGCATGTATGTGTATGTACATGCATGTGCATGTGTGTATGTGTATGTATGGGTGCATGTGCATGTATGCATGTGTGAGCTTGTGTGTGTCCATGTGTGTGCACGCATCCCTATTTGTATGTACATACATGTGTGTGTGCATGTGCATATGCATGTATGTGTATTTGTGTTTGTTTTGCATACATATACATGCATGCATGTGTGTGTGTGCAGGTGTACAAATACACATGTGTGTATGATTGCATGAGTGTGCAAGTGTGCATCAATGTTTATGTCTATTTGTGTTTATGTGTATACATGTGTGTTTTCCTATGCGTGTATGTACGTGCATGCATTCATGTTTCTATGTGTGTTTGAGTGCATGTGTGTGTGTGCATGCATGTGAATGTGTGTACTAGGTGTGTATGTGTGCCAACATGTATGCATTAGTTTACATATGGGTGTGTATGTTTCTATTTCTATCTGTTTGCTTTTATATAATGATGCATGTTTTTGTGTGCATGTGCATGTGTTCACATGTGTGTATGTGATTATTTGCATGTGTGTAGAAGTTTATTACTATGTGAGTGTGTGCATGCATGCTTGCATATGCATGTGAATGTGTGTGTGTGTACATATGCATTTGTGTATGTATGTGGGTGTGTGGGTGTCTGGGTGCGTGTGTTCAGATGTACATGTGTTTATGTGTGCATGTTTGTTTGTCTTTGTGTTGGTTGAACATGTGTGCATATGCATGACTATGTGTATGTGGGTTCGTGTGCATGTGTTTGTGTTTATATGTGTGTGCATGTGTGTATGTATGTGTTTATGTATTTGTATGTGTGTGTGCATGTATGTGTACATACTTTTGTTTTTACATGTGTGTCCAAGTGTGCTTGTGTACCTGTGTGTGGGGTGTGTGTATTCATGTGTATGTACATTTCTGTGCATGTGTGTGTGCATGTTTGTGAGTGTGTGCACATGTACGTGTGTGTGCAATCACATTTATGTCGGTGCATATGTGCATGACTATGTGAGTGAGAGTGTGTCCCTATCCACATTTGTGTGAATGTGCTTGTATGTGTGCATACTTTAGTGTCTATGTTTCAAAGTGCATGTGCACATGCATGTGTGTGTGCGTGTGTTTGTGCATGTGTGCTTGTATTTTTGTGTGTACTTGAGTGAATGTGTGCACGTATGTGTACATGTTTTGTTGTAAGTGTGTATGTACGTGTGTATGTGTGTGTCTATGTGCTTCTATATATTTTTGTATGTATCTGTGTATGTTTGTTTGCACGTGTCTATCCATGTGCATGTGTGTGTATGTGTGTAAGACTATGTGGACATGCTTGTGTGAATCCTTATACATATGTGTGTGCGTGTGTGCATGTGCACGTGCATGCATATGTGTTGTGTGTGTGTGTGTGTGTGTTTATGCATCTGCATTTGTTCATGTATGTATGCAAGTGTGTGTGTGTGTGTGCAAATGTGTTTTAATGTTTGTGTTTACATGCACATATGTTTGTTTATGCATTTATTCTTTGATGAGTGCACATGCACTTATGCATATACATGTGTGTGTGTATGCATGTCCCCATGTGTGTGTGTCTATGTGTGTGTTGGTGTGAGTGTGCATGCCTTTGCATGTGTATGTGTGTGTCTATATGTGTCTATGTGCATGTGTGTGCATGCATGGGTGTTTGTGCATGCTTGAGCATGTGTGTGTGCACGTATTTGAGTGTGTGTTTGTGTCTATATTCATGTGTGTGCATCTGTGTGCATGTATGTTAGGCTTTGTATGTGCATTTTTTCTATCTGTGCCTATATGTGTGCATGTGTGTATGTGTGTATGTACATGTGTGAGTACTTAGGGCATGTGTGTATAGTTGTTTCTGTGTGTTTATGTTTGTACATGTGTGTGAGTGTGCATGTGTAGGTGTGCTTATTTGCATGAGTTTGTGTTTACGTATGTTCATTTGAATGGATGCACATTGGTGCATGTGTCTATTTGTGCATGTGTTTGTTTTTGTGTGCATATGTGTGTATGGTCAGGTCTGTGTCTGTGTATGCAAGCATGTGTGTGTGTGTGCGTGTGCCTATGTGTGGATGTATTTGAGCATGTTTGTGTGTTCTTATAGTTGTGTGTGTGTAGCTCTACATGCATGTGTGTGCATGTACTTGTGTGCATAAGTGTGTTTTTCATGCATGTGTGTGTGCATATGCACGTGTGCATGTGTTTGTGTATGTGTGTGTGCTTGCATATATGTGTGCATGTGTATTAGTGAATGTCCGTGTGTGTGCATGCATATGCATGAATGTGTGTGGGTACATGTGTGTGTGTGTGTATGTGCATGTGTGTGTGATTGTGTGTGCGCATGTGCTTATGTAAGTGGGTCTGTGCATGTGTGTCTGTGTCTACATGTCTACTTATGTGTGTGTGCATGTGTGCATATGTATGCATGGGTTTTGTGTGTGTGTTTGTACCTTCGTGTGAGCATTTGTGTGAATGTATGGGCATGTGTGCATGTGAGTGTGAATGTATTCCTATGCGTGTGAGTGTCATATGTGAGCACACGTGTGTGTATGTATGTGTGTGCTTGAGCATCTGTTGTGCATGTTTGAGTGCTTTTGTATATGTCAGTTTTTCTTATGCATATGTATGTATGTCCATGTGTGTATTTGGGCTTCTGTGGGTGTCAATATATGCATAACCACATGTATGAATGCCTCTATACAAGTGTGTATGCCTTTATATGTGTGTGTATGTGTGTTGGTGCATATGCATTTGCATTCATGTGTGCATGCTTGTTCGTGTGTATGTTTGTGTGCACTTGTTTTTATGAATGTGTGTATGTGTGTGAGTGTGCTTATGTGTATGTGTGGATATCTTTATGTGTGCATGTGCATGCATTTGTGTGTGTATGCACCTTTATGTTTATGCGAACGTCATTATGTGAGTGTGTCTGCATGTTTGTGTGAGTGCATTTGCATGCATAAGCATGTGAGTGTCTTTGTGTGCATATGTCTACATGGACATGCATGTGTGTATGTGTGTGCATGCATGAGTGTTAGTTTTGCATTGTTGGGTATGTGCATAAGTATGAGTGTATGTATGTGCATATTTATGTTTGCAAGTTTATGGGTTTGTGCATGAATTTGTGAATGTGTGTGTGTCTATGTGTGAGTGTGTGCACATGTGTGCCTATATGCACATATGTGTGTGTGCGTGTGTGTGTTGATATGTGCATGTGTGCGTGTATCTGTGTATGCATGTGAGCGTGTTTGTGAATGTCTATGCATGGTCATGTGAGCATGTATGCAAGGGCTTGTATATGCATGAGTTTACCTTTTTATGTGCAGACATGCATGTGAGTATTATGCTTGTGTTTGCAAGTGCATGTGTATACATGTACATGCTTGTATTGTTTGTGTTTGTGTGTATGTTTTTTTGTTTGCGTGTGTCTATGTGCACACACACACACATGTGTGTGTGTATGTCTATAAGTGTGTGGGTATGGATATGTGTTTGTGTGTGTGTGTACATGTGTGTGTGTGTGCTTGTGTGAGCATATATATGTGTGTGCAGGTGCACACATTTGTGCTATAGTGCATGCTTTTGTGTGCATGGTTGTACGTATGCAAGTGTGCAGGTCTATATATTTGTATACATTTGTGCACATGTGGGTGTACATGTGTGTGTGCATGAGTGTGCATCTATGTGTATGCATAAGCTTGTGTGCATGTGTGGATGTTTTTGGATGTGGGTGTGTGTATGTGTGGGTGTGTGGGTGTGTACATGTGTGTGTGTGTGTATGCATGCATGTGTGTGAATAATTATATGTTTTTGTATGTGTATGCATGTCCTTGTGTGTGTGTGTACATATGTGCTATGTATGCACATGGATATAGATGTTTTTACATGTGTGTGTGTGCATGCATGTTTATGTGTGTGAGTTCATATGTGTGCATGTTTGTATGTATGGCTTTACATACACTTTTGTGTGTGTTTGTGTACTTCTTTATCTATATGCAAGCTACATGTGTGTGTGTGTGGATGCTTGTATTGGGTTGTGTGTGTGTGTGTGTGCATACATGTACATTTGTGTACAGGTGGGAGAACAGGTGCACGAGTTTGTTTCTACATGTGGGTGTGTGTGTGTGCATATATGTGTGTTCGTGCATGCATGTTTGTATGTGCATGTGTATGAACACACAAGTTGTTTGTGGGTGCTTGTGCATATGTGTGTTTGTGTTTTCATGTGTATGTGTCTGTGTGCATTTCTATGTGTGTACTTATCAATTTGTGTGAGTCTACATCAAGTGTGCATATGTATATGTGTGTGTGTTCATGCACATGTGTATGCATATCATTTGTGATTTTGTGCGTGTGAATGCATATTTGTGTGCATGTGCAGATGCATGTGTGTGGGTGTGCATGTGTGTGTGTTCTTGTGTGTATGCATGTGAACATGTGTCATATAAGTGTGTGTTTATCTATGTGACTCTGAGTGTGTGTGTGTGTGTGTGTGTGTGTGTGCATGTATTTGCATGTGTGTGTTAGTGCTTGTGAATGTGTGGATCTGTGTCTCTACACTTGTGCATGTGTATGTGTGTGCATGTGTGTGTGCATATTTGTGTGCATGTCTTTGTTTGTGCAGACACATCTCTATATGTCTGTCTATGCACACATCTGTAATGTGTGCCAGTGTGTTTATGTGTGTGCATGCATGAATGCACATGCAAGTATTTGCAAGTGTGTTTGCTTTGTGCAAATTTATGCATGTGGTTGTCTGTGAGTGTTTGCATCTATTTGTACAAGTGTGTGTGTGAATACGTGTATATGCTCCTATGTGTGTGCATGTGTGCATGTGTGCATGTATGTGTGCATTGAGGTGCCTACATATATGCATGTGTGTGTGTGTGCATGTGTATATTTGTATGTGTGTTTATGACCATGTTTATGCATGGACAAGTGTATGTGCATGTATTTGTGCATATATGCCTATGTGTATGCATGTATGCATGTGCTTATTTATTCATATGTGTGCAATTGTGTACATGTGCGTGTGCATGTGTGTGTGTGCCTATAAGCGTGTTTTCCTATGTATATGCAAATATGTATGTCTATGCATGTAGATGTGCATGCATGGGTGTGGGTGGGCATGTGCATGTGTGGCTGTGGATGGGCATATGCATGTGCGACTTTGTGTGTGTGCATTTCTATATGCATATGTAATGATGTGTCTATTTGTGTATGTGTGTGTGTTCAAGTATGCATGTCTTTATGTGCATGTGTGGCTGTGTGCATGTGTATATGCATGCATGCATGGTTGTGAAATCATGTAAATGTGCATGTGTGTACATGTGAGTCTGTGTTTGTAGCAGTGTGTGTATGTCTTTGTATGTGTCTATATGTAAGCCTATGTCTTTATATGTATGTGTGTATATGTATGCATACATGTGTATGTGTGTGTGTATATGAATTTGTGTATGTATGTGTGTATGTGCATGTGGATGTTTGCATGTATGCATTTATGTTTTCATTCAATTTTATGTATTTATGTAATTTAATATGTGTGCATGTGCATGTATTTTTGTGTATGCATGTGTTTATCCATGTATCAATGTGTGTATGTTTGCATGTACATGTGTTATGTGTGTGCAAGCATGTGTGTGTCTATGCATGCATGTGCATATGTGCACAAGTGTGTGTTTCTATGCAGACATTTGTAATTCTGTGTGTGTTCTTATGTGTGTGTGTGTGCATGTACATGTATGTTTGTGCTTACATAAATGTGTTGATGAGTGTGTTTGTACATGTGTGTGTGGGAGGGTGTGTGCATGCATGTCTGTGTGTACATGCTTGTGCATTTTGGTGTGTGTGCTTGCCTGTGCATGCACATGTGCCTTTGTCTATACACATGTGTGGGTGTGTGTATGTGTGTGTGTGTGCATATCTATAGGCATCTATGCATGTGTGCATATGTACATGTGTGCGTGTATGTGCATGCATTCGTATAGGCATGTACATGTTTGTGAGTGCATTCAAATGTGTTTGTGTGTTTGTGTGTTTGTGTGTTTGTGTGTGTGTTTGTCTATGTATATGGGTGCATGCATGTCTTTGTGCTTGCATGTATGTGAATGTGTATGTCTACATGTGCATGTGTTTATGTGATTGTGCAACTATGCATGTGTGCATTCATGCATATGTGTTCACATATGAAGGTGTGTGTTTGTGAGCATGTGCTTTTATGTGCATGTATATGCATGTGCGTGCGTGTGTGTTTATGGGTGTATGTTTGTGTCTTAGTATCTATTCATGCACCTATGTTAGAAATGTTCATGTATTCATGTGTGTATGTATAAGTGCTTGTCTACATGCTTGTACATGTACTTATGTGCATGCACACATCTATGTTTGTGTTCATATGTGTATATATCTGTGTGAATGTCTGAGTGGATATGTGTTTGTATGTGTGAGCATGCACATGTATGTGTTTCTACATGCTTGTACATGTGTGTATGCATGTGAGTGTGTGTGCTTCCTTGTTAGCATGTGTTTGTGCATCTATGGTTGTGTAATGTATGTCTACATGTGTGTGGGAGTGTGCATGTGTGTGTGATTGTCTTTGTGTGTTCATGTGCACATTCTTGTGTGAGTATTAGTGTGTGTGTGTATGTGTTACTATGTTGATACTCCTACGTGCATGTGCATTTGTGTTTGTACTTATGTGTGCATGCTGGCATGTGTTTATGCATGTGTGCACATGCATGCCCATGTGTAGGCAAGCATGTGTGCACATGCGTGCCCATGTGTGGGCTGTTTTTTGGCATGTGTGTATTGCTTATGTGTGTCTTTATACATGTATGCACATGTGTGCGAGTGTGCACATGCTTGTGCATATATATGTGTGTGTGCACACCTTTGTCTACATACGTGTGTGTGGGTGGTTTTGTGTGTGTATGTGTATGTATATGCATATGTAGATGCATGTGTATGCACATACATGTGCACGTCTTTATACGTGTGAATGTACCTGGGTCTACATGTCTATGAGTTTGTGGGTGCTCGTGTATGTGTGTGCATGTCTATGTGCTTGCATGTGTGTGCATCATTGCATTTGTGTGACTGCATGTCTTTTTTTTGTGTGTGATTGTGTAGGTGTGTACATGTGTCTATGTTAGATTTTGTTTGTATGTGTACCTTCTTGCATGTGTGCATGCACAAGTACAATCATGTGTGCATAACATGTGATTGTGCAAGCATGCATGTGTCGATGCATATTTGTATTTATTTGTGTGTGTGTGTGCGCATGCTTGCGTGCATGCAAATGTGTTTGTGAAGGTCTATGTATGTTTGTGTGCTTATGCATATTTTTATTATGTTGTGTGTGTGCTTATGCATACGTGCATGCATGTGTGTGTGTGTGTATGTACTGTCTATACAAGTGCATGTGTGTATGGATGTGTTTTAGTTTCGATGTGCATGTGTGTTTGTGTGTGTGTGTGTTTTGTGCATGTATGTGTGCATGTCCACGCGTGTCTGTGAACACATGTGTGTATGCATGTATATGCTTGTGTACGTATTTGTACATGTGTGTGTATGTGTGTGCATGTATACGTGTGGGTGTGTGCACACATCTATGTCTATGTGCATGGTTTGTGTGGGTGCACAAGTGCATGTGTGTTCTCAAACATGCAATTGTGTTTGTATGCATGTGGATACATGTGCATGTGTGTGTGTGTATGTGTGTAATTGTCCATGTGCATGCAGTTGTGTGCATTTTGGTGCATGTGTATGTGGGTGCGCTTGTATTTATGTGTGCTTATGTATTTGTGCATGTTTATTTATGTGCATGTATATCTGGGTGTGATTTAAGTGTGTGTTTATGTATGTGTGTGTATGTGTATGTGAATATGCATGTATGTGTGCATGTGTGCATGTGCGTATGTGTGGTTGCATGTGTGTGTGGGTATCTATGCATGTATGTATGTGTGCTTGTACTTGTGTGTGCATATGGGTCATAGGTGTGTACATTAATAGATGGATTCATGTGTGAGTGTTTGTGTGGATTTGTGTGTTTGTGCATATTCAAATACGTATGTGTGTGCATGTGTATGTGTGTATGTCTCTGTCCATATGCATTTGTGTGTGTATGTATTTGTCACTACATGTGTGTGCTTGGGTATGTTCATGCTTGTGTGCACACGTGCATATGTGTATGCATGTGTGTGTGCATTTTTCTATGTTTACATTTGTATGCTTGGGCATTTGCATGTGCATTCCTATGTCTGTGTATGTGTGTGTTAGCGCGTGTAAGTTATTGTGCATGTGTTTGTGATTACATGTGTGTTTGTGCGTGCTTACATTCCTATGCATGTGTGTGCGCATGTGTATGCAAGTGTGTGTTTATGTGTCAGGCATATATTTTTATGTGCATGTGTGTGAATATGGAGGTGAGTGTTTGTGGGGTGGTGTGTTTGCTTATGTGAATTTTTATATTTGAACTTACATGTGTGTATGTGCTTGGGTGTTCCTTTCTTTATTTGTGCATGTGTTCTTATGAAGACGTGGCCATATGTATGTGTGGGTTAGGTTTTGTGTGTATGTACATATGATTGTGTGCATGTGTGTCTACATGCATGTGTGCAAGTGTTTGTGTATGTGTTGATGTGTTCATGTGTGTGAGAACATGTGTATGCACATGTGAGTACATGAATGTGATTGTGTGAGCAGTTTATGTGTGTTTGCAGATACTTGTGTGTGTGTGCACATGTGTGTGTTTACACACATGAATTTGTGTATCTCAGCATATAAGTATGTGTGTGTTAGCATGAAATTGTGTGTGTGTGTGCATGTGTTTGCTTGTTGTAGTGAGAGGTTGCATTGGTGTATGTTTTTGCATGCATGAATGTGCATATGCACATGGGTCAATGTGAGTGCATGTGTGTGCATGTGCATGTGTGCTTATTTGTTCATCTATTTGTGCATATGTGTGTTTGCCCATGTGTGATTGTGTATGTCTGTGTGCATGTGTGTTGCATGGGTGAGTGTTTATATGTGTACATGTGTGTTGGGGTATGTGGATATGCTGCATATATGCATGTGAATGCATGCATATGAGAGTCTATGAAGTGGTGTGTGTGAGTTGGCGTGCATGGATGTGCATGTGTGTGTGCAAGTGCATGTATCTATGCATGTGTATGTGAGTGTGAGAGTGCTTGTACATGTATGTGTATGTGCATGTGTGTATGCACATGTTTTTGTGCATTTCTATGTTTGAGTGTGCGTGTGTGTGCATGGGTGTGAGTGGGTGCATGCATGCATGTATGTATGTGCGTGTTGTGTGCATGTGTGTATGCTTGCATATCTATGTGTGTACATGTGTGGTTGTGTGTGTGCATGAGCTTGAGTGTGTATGGGTGTTTGCATATGTTTACATGTGTGTTTGTTTACATGTGAGCATGGGTGTATGCATGTGTCTACATGCATGAGTGCACGTGTGTGTGTGTGTGTGTGCATGTGTGTATGTGTACTTTGTGTGTGTGGGTGCATGCACATGCGTGCCTACGTGTGAGCATTTGTGTGCATATGCTTGTCTGAGTGTGCTTTTGTGTACATATGCATACCTATATATAAGTATGTATGTGTATGTATGTGTATGTATGTGCATGTGTGACCACATGTGTGTGTCTCTTTGTATACATGTTTAAGTTCACATGTCTGTACATCTGCATCTATTTTAGCATGGGTGAAAATGTGTGTGTATGCATGTTTGTGCATGGGTGCACATGTGTGTGCATGTATATGTGTTTCTTTGTGTGTGTGTGTGTTTGTGTGCATGTTTGGGTTCATATGTATGCATGTGTGTGTACATGCGTGTGTGGGGGTGTATGTAGGTTCATGTGTGTATATCTTCTTATGTCTGTGAGAGAGTGTAAAAATGTTCTTGCATCTGTCTGTGTATGAGAGTATTTGCATTTTTTTGTGCATGCGTGTACATGTGTGTATGCATGTGTATCTGTGTTTATGCATGTGTGTACATGAATGGGCACCTATGTGCATGCTTGTTGCATGCATACATGTGTGTACATGCATGTAGGTGTTGTCGTGTGTGTTTATGTGTGCATACATTTTTGTGCATGTGTGCCTTAGTGTTTATTTATGTGTGTGTTCCTCTATGTGTTTGTGCGTTTTTATTCTTGTGTACATGTGTGTATGCATGTACATATGTGTGTTGTTGTTCCATGCATTTGCATACCTATGTGTTTGTGTCCATCTACATGCATGCATGCGTGCATGTTTGAATGTGCTTGTGTGCTTGCATGTGTCTTTGAGATTACACACATGTATGCATGTGTGTGCAAGTGTGTGTGCACCTATCAATGTGGGTAAGTGTAGATTTTGCAAATGCACACAAGTATATGTGTGTAGCTACATGTGCATGTGTGTGTGCTCATGTTTGTGCATGTGTGTAAGTGTGTGCATGTGCATGAGTGAGTGTGTGTATGTGTATGTTTTTGAGAGTGTATGTTCACATTAGCATATATGTGTGTGGTTAGTGTGTTCATTAGTCTATACATGCATAAGTTAGTGATTATGCACATCTTTCTGTGTTTGTGACCACATGTTTGTGTGCATGCATGTAGGTGCATGTGTGAGTGTTTATGTTTGTGTGCATGTGTGTGTGTGTGCATACATGTGTTTACGTGTGTGGCTACGTCTGTTCTTTTTTGTGCATATGTGTGTGTGTATGATCATGTGTGTGTGCGAGTGTGCATGTCTATGCATGTGCACATGTATATGTGTGTACTTGCATATGTGGTTGTGTATATATGTGTGTGTATGTGTGTGCAAGTGTGTTTTTGAGTGAGTATGTGTATGCATGCATGTGTGTGTGTGTGTACAAATGAGAGAGTTTTTCCATGTTAGTTCATGTGTTCAAGTATGTGTGTGTGGGTATGTGTGTGTGTATGCTTGTTGTGTTTGTGTACATGTTTTTTGTGTATGCATGTCTGTATTTATGCATACATGCATGTGTGAATGTGTGTGTGTGTATGCACTTATATGTCTTTTTATCCTTGTGTCTTTGTGCATGTTTACGTGGGTGTGTGTGTCTGTATGTGTGTGTTTGTGTGTTCTTATGTATGTGTCTGTGTTTGCATGTGTGTGCATGTGTGTTTTTATGTGTATTTTTGTGTTTATATGTGCATATGTTGTTAAACATGCACATGTGTGTAAATTTGTGTGTTTGTATTTGCATGCATGTGCATGTATGTTGATGTGTATGTGTGTTTATGGGTATGTGCACATGTTTTGCTTTTTGTGTGTGCATGGGCATGTCTGCACGTCTTTTTGTGTGTGTTATACGTGTGAGAGGGTGTGATTATATGTTGTGTGTGTATGTATGTGTACGCTTGAGTAAGTCTGTGTGTCCATCTACATGTGTATGTGTGAGTGTGAAAGTGTGTGTGGGTTTGTGTAGGTGTTTGTGTATGTTTGCACATGAATATGTGTGCGTGCATGCATGCGTGTGTTTTTGTGTGCCATTTTTGTGTGTTTATGTGCACATATGTGTGTGTGTGGGTGCACATGGGCATATATCTATATTTGTGGGTGTGTGTATGTGAGCATGTGCACATACATCTTTGTCTATATGTCTATCTGTGTGTGCATGTGCATGTGTATGTGAATTTTTATATGTGATTTTGTGTATTCATGCATGTCCACTTGCCTATATGTGTTCATCTCTACATGTTTTGTGTGGGCAAGTCTATGTGCATGCACATGTGCATGTGTGTGCATGGGTGTAAGTGTGTGTAAATGTGTTTTTTTCTATGCATGCATGTGTTTGTGCATCCATGTTTATGCATATCTTTGTATTTCCTATGTGTGACTATGCATCTATGTGCATTTGTGTATATGCATATGTGTGTACATTTGTGTATGTTTGCATAAGCATGTGCAAAACTCTTAGGGTGTGTGCTTATGTGTGTTCATGTGCATGTGTGTATACATTAGTGTGTTTGTTTATGTTTGTTTTTATGGATTTTGGTGTGTGCATGTGTTCATGCTTGTTGTGTGTGCATGTGTGCGTGTATGTGAGTGCATTGTGTGTGTATTGTGTGAGATTGTGTGTGTTCATATGCATGTGTTTGAAGGTGTGCATGTGTGTGAGCATGTGCATGTTTGTTTAAAAAAGTGTATATGTGTCTATGTATAAAGGTAGACATGTACGTATGCATCTACATGTGTTTATTTTTATTCTTGTGCATATCTACGTGTTAATGATGTGTTTGTGTGTGTATCTGTGCATGTGTTTTTGTGTGTGCATGTTTTTGTGTACATGTTTGTGTCCATGTGTGTTTGAGTATGTACGTTTGATTTTACATGTGAGTGTATAGGTGTGTGTGCATGCATGCATGTGGACGTGTGTGCTTGTATTTGTGTGATTTTTTGTGTGTGTGCACAAGTGAGTGTATGTGTGCATTCCTATGCATGTGTGTACATATTTTTGCATTTGTGTGTGTTTGTGCAAATGAGTGCATGTGTTGGTTTTTGTTTATTTGTTTGTGCTTGTGTGTATATGTTTTGCATGCATCTATATCCATGTTAGTACATATGTGTGTGTATGTTTGTGCGTGTGTCTAGGAGTGTGCATACAATTATTTACATGCATCTTTTTATGTGTGCATATGTACATGTGTAATTATGTATATGTTTGTGTATGAGTGCATATGCACATGGGCCCGTGTTCATGTATGTGTGCTTGTGTGCATATGTGCATGCAAACATGTGTGCGTTTGTGAGTGTGTGTGTGTGCGTTCAATTGTGTAGCTGTGTATGTGTGCAAGTGTATGTGTGTGCCTGTGCACATAAGTGTCTATATGTGTGTGTCTGTCTATATCCACTTATGTGTGTAAGTGTACATGCATGTGTTTGTGTGTGTTTGAGTGCCTATGTGCTTGCATTGTTTGTGTGTCTGTGTGTATGTCTGTGAAGGGGAATTATGGGTGTTTGTGTTCTTGTATGTGTGTGTGCCTATGTGTATGTGTATTTTTATGTGTGTATATGCGTGTGCATGATGATGCATATAAGTGTGTAGGTGTATGCTCGTATATGTTTTAAAGTGTGTGTGTGTGTGTCTATGTGCAAATGCATACACCCTTGTGTGTGTGTGTACATCTACATGCATGTGTCCCTTGGTATGTGTGGGCTTGTGTATGTGTTTTTCTATGAGTGTATGCATATGTGTGTGCATGTGTGTATGTTTATGTGTGTGCTTTTACAAGTGTGTGTGTTTGCATGTGTGAGTGTATGTGTGTGCTTATGCATGTGCATGTGTGTGTGTGTGTGTGTGTGTCTATTTTTGGTGTACATGTGTGGTTGCAGGTGCATGCATGTGTCTATTTGTGGCTGTGTGCATGTACATGTGTGTGTGTGTGCATACGTGTATGTGCATGTATGTTTGTGTTTGTGCACGTGTGTGTGTGTGTGCATGTGTTTGTGTGCTTATGCAAGTGTGTGTAAGCACACACGTATGTTAATTTGTGTGTGCATGTTTGTGCTCACTTTTGAGTGCATAGGTGTGTGAAGTGCATTTGTGTGTAGGTTTGCATACATATTTGTGTTCTTATGCATGTTCATGTGAGTGTGTGCAAGCATGTGCTTGTAGGTGTGTGCATGGCTACACATGCTTGTGTGTACACGTGAGTGCATCTATGTGTGTGTGTGCATATTCATACATGTTTGTGTGTCTATTCTTATGGGCATGTGTCCATGTATGTATATGTGTATATGTGTGTGCATGTTAGTGTGTGTGTGTGTGTGTATGCATTTGTGCACTTACATGCATTTGTGTGTGTAAGTGTTTGTATTTATCTGAATGTGCATATGTGTGTGTATTTTCGTGGTTGAGTGTTTGCATGTGTGTGTGGGTTTGTTGTGTCACTTTGCATATGTGTTTGTGAGCATGTTTGTGTGTGCATATGTGTAGGTGTGCATGCCTACACATTTGTATATGTACCAATGTCTCTACAATGTGTTTGCATGTTTATGCACATGTGTTATTCTATTGCTTTTTGCATATGTGCATGTATGTGTGTATATGTACCAGTGTGTGTGTGTGCATGCATGTGTGTGTGTGAGTGCTTGCTTACATGCATAGGTGTGTGTACGAGTGTGTAACCATGTGTGTTCATGTTTTTGTGTGTATGTGTTCTTGTGCATGTATATGTGTGTGTGTGTGTCTTTGTGTGTCTATGTGTGTGCCGACATGTGCATGTACATTTGTGTGCATGCAAGTGCTTGTGTGTTTGTATGTTTGTGAAAGAGTGCATTTGTGTGCATGTTTGTGTGCAAGGGGGATTGTGTATGTGCAAGTGTGGCATAAATGTGTGTGTGCATGTGTAAGCCTATGTGTATGTGTGCATGCATATATGTTTGTGTGTTAGTGTGTGCATGTGTGGTTGGGTGTGTGCACATGCATATGTGTGTGAGTGTATAAATGTATGAATGAGAATGAGTGTATAGGTGTTTGCACGTGCATGTGAATGCATGTGCATGTGTGCATTTGAGTGTGTGAGCATTTGTCTACATGCATGAGTGCATGTGTGTGTGTGTGTGTTTTCATGTGTATGTGTGTGAGATAATGCTCATTTGTGTACATTTGTTTGTAAGCTTATCTAAGTTTGGATTTGCTTGTGTATGCATGCTTGTTTGTGAGTGTGTATGTGTGTGCATGCATACATGTGTTGATGAATGTTTATTAATGCACCAATGTGTGTGTAAGCATGTGTGTTTGTGTATATGTGTACATATGTGTGTGCATATGTTCATTGTTTTTAGTGTGTATGTGTGTGTGTGTGTATGTGTGTTTGTATGCATGAGTGTACTCATGTGTTTGCATGCTTCTGTGTGTGCGTGCATGTGAATATGTGCAAGTTTGGGTGTGCATGTGTAAGCACTAATGTATGTGTCATTGTATTTGAATGTTTGAGTGCCTATGCATGTTGCATGCAAGTGTGTGAGTCCAAGTGAATGTGTGTGCATATGCATGTTTGTGCGGTGCACATGTGTATGTGTGCATGTTTGCGTGTATGTGTTTAGTGCATGTGTATGTGTGTTTGAGTGTGTGTAAGTATGTGTGCATGTGTTTGTATGAGTGTGTGTACGTGGTTGTGTGAGCATGTGTCTTTTTGTATTTGTGCATGTCTATGCATATGAGTGGCTATGTGCGTGTGTCTTGTGTGTGCATATGCATGTGTTAGTATTACTGTGTGTGTGCTTACATGTGAATACATGGATGTGTTCTTGAGTGTTTGTTTACATGTGTGCTTATGCAACTGCAGGTGTGTTCCTATGTGTGTTTGTTCATTTGTATATGTGTGTGTGTGTTGTTGCTTTGTGCATGTGTGTACCACTGTGTGTGTCTAGATGATTACACATGTGAATATGTGTGTGTATTTTGGGAGATGTGTTTGTGTATGTTTGCACTTATGTATGTCTATGTGGGCATATATCTATACATTCGCACATGTTTGTTAGTATAGTTGTGCATGTGTGGTATGTGTTCATGTATATGGGTGCATGTGCGTGTTTGTACGTGTGTGTGTGTGTGTGTGCAAGAGTATGTGTAGATGTGTGAATGAGTGTGTGTGCATGAGTGTTCGTATATGTATTTCAATATTGACACATGTGTGCATTGGTTCTATGCAAATGTTCATATGTCTATTTGTGCATGTGTGTTTATGTTTATGAGTGCATATATAAGTGGTTGCATCTATGTGTGCATGTAAGTGTTTGTGTGTGTGTGTGTCTATGTGTGTGTGTGTGTCTTTTTGTGTTATGTGTGTGGATGTGTGTGTGTGAGCATGTGTATGCTTGTATGTATGCATATGTTTATGTAGCCCTGTGGGCATGTGAACGTGCATATGTGTATGTGCATGTATGGTTGTGCATCTATTTGTGTGTGTGTGTGTGTATTTGAGTACGTGTGTTTATGTGTGCAAGTTTATGTTTGAGTGAGTATTTGTAGCTTGCATGTGTGTGATAGGTGTATGTGTATACATGTGTGTTTGTGGGTACATGTGTGCATGTGAGAGTTTGTGTTCATGTAGGTGCATGTGTTAATGCAAGCATGATTTTTTTTAAGTGTGTGGGTATGTGTGTGTGAGTATGCTTATGCATGCTTATTTGCGTGTATGTGCATGTGTTCATGTGTGCATAGACATGTGTGTGGATGTTTGTGTGTCTTGTTGTGCATGCTTTTATGTGTTATCATGTGGGTGTGGGTGTGGCTATGGGTGTGTGTATGTGTGCATGCACTCATATGTGATTATGTTTGTGTGTGTGTTTACATGTGTATTTCTATCTTTTTTTATATGTTTATATTGGTGTGCATGTGTTTGTGTTTGTATGCATGCATTTGTGTAACTGTAGGTGTTTATGGGTTTGTATGTTTACACATAAGTGGGTTTCTATGTGTGCATGTGCATATATGTTTGTTTGTGCTGTGTTAGTCAAGGGGTGTGTGCTTACTGCTATGTGTGCATAAATGAGCACATACTTGAGTTTGTGTGTGTGTATGTATCTTCATGTGTGCAAATGGATCTATACATGAGTGTGTGGGTGTTTGTTTGTGAGCATCTATGTGCATGCACATGAATATGTGTGTGTGCATGCATCCATGCATGAGTGTGTGTTTGAGCAAAAGTGTCTGTGTGTATGTGCATATGACCACATATGTGTGTGTGTGTGTGTGTGAGTGTACATGTGTGCATGGTTATATATGTGCATCTATGTGTATGTGTGTGCATGGGTGTTTATGCACAAGTGGGAACATGGGTGTGTGTGGGTTTGTGTTAATGTGTGTGTGTGTGTGTGTGTGTGTTTGTTTGTGTGTGAGTGTTTACGTGGGTGTATGTGCTAGTCTATGTATATGTATGTGTGCATGTGTTTGTGTCTATGAGTTCATATGTGTGTGCTCCCATGTCTGTGTTTTTGTGTTTTCACATGTGTGCATTTGGGCATATGCGTGTATGTGTTCATTCACATTTGTATTTGTATGTGTGTATATGTATAGATCTTAAGGTGTGTGCTTTTGTCTGTTCATGTGCACGTGTGTGTATGTGTCAACATTCATTTGTGTGTGTATTTATGTGTCTATGTAAGCATGTGCACATGAGGCTGAATTAATGTGTATATATGCATTTATATGGGTGCATTGTGTGTGGTTGTGTATATGTGCATGTATAGTGTTTGCATGCATGCGTTTGCACATGTCAGTGTGCATTGTGTGCAATTGTTTGTGTGTGTAGTTGTGCATGTGCATGTTAATGTGCATGCATGTGTCCATGTATCTACATGTCTTTTCCTATGCATGTGTATGTGAGTGGGTGCATGAACATATGTGCACATGTGCTATAGATGCATGTGTGAGTGTGCATGCATTTGTCTATATTCATGTTCATGTGTGTATGCATGTGTTGGTGTGTCTGTGTTTATGTGTGTTTTTGTATATGTGTGTGTGCACATATGCATTCAAGTATGTACATGTATTTTGTTTGTGTGTGAGCATCTTTGTGTCCATGTGTGCACATATTTTTGTGACATTTTTAATGTGTGTGAATGTGAGTGTGTTTGTGCTTACTCGTGCGTGTAAGTATTTTTGTGTGTGGGCATGTGTTTGTGTGTGCATGTGCATGTGTGTACTTTATGTGTGTTGACATGTGTGTGCATATTAAAGCATGTGTGTGTATGTTTTGCATTCGTCTGTCTCCATGCTAGAGCATACATGTGTGAGTTTTTGCATGCACTTATAAGTGTGCATGCAATGGTCTACATTAATCTATGTGTTGTGCATCAATGTATGTGTCCATATGTGTGAATGTGTGAGCTCATGTTCATGTGTGTGTGTGTTTATTGGCACATGTGTGTGCATGTGTGTAGTTGCATGTGTGTAGGTGTGTGTGTATGTGGTCATGCATGTGCATGTGTGCACGTGTGTGTGTGTTTGTGTTTTATTTTTTGTCAAAGTGTGCACTTGCATGTGCTTGTGCTTATGTACATTTGTGTGAATTTGTGTGCATATCTATGGGGGGATTCTGGGTTTTTGTTCATGCCTGCATGTGTGCATGCCTATGTGCATATTTGCATGTGTTTCAGTGTGTATGAGTGCATGTGTGTGTGCATGTGTGTGCATGAGTGTGCATGAGTGTGCTTATGTGTGCACATGTACATCTGCACCCATGCACACTTTCTTATGTGTATGTTTAGGGGAATGTGTTTGTGTGTCTTTGTCTGTTTGTGCTCGTATCTATGTTTGTGCATGAGTGCATGTGTGTGTGTATGTATATATGTGTGTGCATTTTTGCATGCATGTGCCTGTGTCTATGTGTGCTTGCATGTGTGTGCTTATGCTTGTATTTGTATCTATGTGCATATTTTTAGGTGGGTGTGCACTTTTGAGCATGTGTTTGTGTCTATGAGTTCATGCATGTGTGCTTCCATGTCTATATGCTTTCGTGTATTCATATGTGTGTGCATTTATGCATATGCATGTATGTATGCATTCACATTTGTATTTTTATGTGTGTATGTGCATACGTCTTAAGCTGTGTGCTTATGTCTGTTGGTGTGCACGTGTGTGTATGTGCCAACATTTGTTCATATGTATGCTTATGCATCTATGTAAGCATATGCACGTGAGGATGGATTCATGCATGTGTGTGTGCATGGATATTGGTGCATTGTGTTTGATTGTGCATGTGTGCATGTGTGTGAGGGTGTGCACACATGTATTTGCACATGTCGATGTGCATTGTGTGCAATTGTGTATCATTGTGTGTAATTGTGCAGGCGTGTGTATGTGCATGTATTTGCACGTTATTTCCTCTACATGTCCATGTGAGTGTGTGTATGAATGTGTGTGTGTGTGCATGTAAAGGTACATATGCATATGTGAGTGTGCATATATTTGTCTTTATTCATGCTCATATGTGCTTGTTCATGTGTGTTGGTGTGTCAATGCATGAGTGCTTTTGTGTACATGCATGAATGCATATGCATTCATATATGTACATGTTTTTGTTTGTGTGTGTGCATATGTGTGTGTGAGCATCTTTGTGTCCATGTGTGATTGTATTTGTGTGACCTTTTTAGTGTGTGTGAATGTGAGTGCATTTGTGCTTGCTTGTGCATGTATGTAAGTATTTTTATGTGTGTGCATGAGTTTGTGTGTGATTATTTGTGTGTTCCTTTGTATGTGTGTGCTTTATGTGTGTGTTGATGTGTGCGTGAATGTTTAAGCATGTGTGTGTGAGATTTGCATTTGTATGTGTCCATTTTAGAGCACATGTGTGTAAGTTTGTGCATGCAATTATGTACAATCATCTTTGTGTTGTTCATCTATGCATGTGTGCTTATGTGTGAGTGTGTGTGGGCAAGTGTGTGTGAGCATATGTTCATGTGTATGTGTGTGTGTATTTATTGGTGCATGTCTGTGCATGTGGGTAGTTATGTGTGTGTGTTGTGAATGTGTGTGTGTGTGCTCGTAGTTGTGCATGTGCATGTGTTTTCTTTTTTGTCAAAGTGTGCACATGTATGTGCTTGTGTCTACCTACATTTGTGTGTATTTGTGTGCATGCTCGTGAGGGGATTGTGGGTTTGTGTGTGCTGGAATGTGTGCATACCTATGTGCATAATTGTGCATGTTTGAGTGTATGTGCGTGTACGTTGTATGCGCACTTTCCTATCTGTGTGTTTAGGGAATGCGTGTGTGTGTGTGTCTTTATGTGTTTGTGCTCATATCAATATTTATGCATGAGTGCATGCATATGTGTGTATGTGCGTGTTTGTATATGTGTGTGAATTTGCATGTACATGTGACTTTGAGTGTGTGTACATTCATGTGCATGCTTATATGCTTGTGCATGCATATTTGTGCATATTTATGGGTGAGTATACACTTATGAGCATATGTTTGTGTCTATGAGTTCATGTGTGTGTGCTTTCAAGTCTGTGTGTTTTAGTATGTTCACATGTGCGCATGCATGTATGTGCATTTTTGCATATGACTGCATGTGTGCATTTGCATTTGTATTTGCATGTGTATGTGCATATGTCTTAATGTGTGTGCTTTGTGTCTATTTGTGTGCATGTGTGTATGTGTAAACATCTGTTCGTGTGTGTTTGTGTGTTTATGCATCTATGTAAGCAAGTGCACATGAGGATGGGTTCATTTGTGTGTGCATGTATATGCATGCATTGCGTGTGATCGTGTATCTATGCATGTGTGTGAGTCTATTCTTGCATGCATAAGCACATGTCAATGTTCATTGTGTGTGCACATATGTGTGCATGTATCTACATGATTTTTTCCAATGCATGTGCATGTGAGCTTTTCCATGAATTTGTGTATGTGTGTGTGTGTCTACAAAGGTACAAATGCATGTGTGAGTGTGCATGCATTCGTTTGTATTCACGCTCATGTGTGCATGTTCGTCTACGTGTGTGCATGTGTATGTTGGTGTGTCTGTATGTGTGTGTTGTTATGTACGTGTGGGTGCGCATATATGTTCATGTATGTCCATGTTTTTTGTTTGTGAGTATTCATTTGTGTGTGTTAGCATCCTTGTGTCCATGTGTGCATGTATTTGTGTGACCTTTTTTGTATGTGTGAATGTGAGTGTGTTTGTGCTTACCTGTGCATGTGTGTAAGTATTTTTGTGTGTGCATGAGTTTGTGTGTGTGTTTGTGTCTGCATGTGCATTTGTGTGCTTTATGTGCATGTTGATGTGAATGTGCAAGTTTAAGCATGTGTGTATGATTTGCATTTGTCTATGTCCATGTTAGAGCATACATGTGTGAGTTTGTGCATGCAATTGTGTACACCCATCTTTGTGTTGTGCATCTATGTGTGTGTGCTTATGAGTGTGTGAGTGCATGTTGTGTTAGTGCATGTTCATGTGTATGTGTGTGTGTGCACTTGTGTATTTATTGATGCATGAGTGTGCATGTGTGTGTAGGTGTGTGTGTATGTGAGTGTGGTTGTGCATGTGTGTGTGCATGAGAGTGTGTGTGTGTGTGTGTTTTCTTTTTTATCAAAGTGTGCACAAGCATGTGCTTGG
Source organism: Vanilla planifolia (assembly GCA_023846275.1). Taxonomy (NCBI): domain Eukaryota; kingdom Viridiplantae; phylum Streptophyta; class Magnoliopsida; order Asparagales; family Orchidaceae; genus Vanilla; species Vanilla planifolia. Next base: position 1,997,302 of record JAIUJO010000037.1, read on the forward strand.
ATCTGTGCACATTTGTGTATATTTGTGTGCATGTCTATGAGGCAGATTGTGGGCTTTTGTGTGTACTTGCATTTGTGCATGCCTTTGTGCATATTTGTGTGTGTTTGAGTGTGTGTGTGTGTGTGTGTGTGTGTGTGTGTTTGTATGTGTGCATGAGTGTGTGTGTGTTTGTATGTGTGCACGCATGCACATTTTCTTATGTTTGTGTTTCAAAGGATGCGTGTGTGTCTTTGTGTGTTTGTGCTCATACCTACGTTTATGCATGACTACATGCATATGTGTGTGCATTTGCATGTGCAAGTGCCTGTGTGTGTGTGTGGTTATTCTTTTGTGTGCATCTATGTGCATATTTTTTGTTGGATGTGTGTATGTGCATGTGTGCACATTTGTGTGCATGCATGTGTGCATGTGACTATGTGTGAACATGCACGTATGTGTTCATAAGTCTATGTGTGGGTGTGTGTATGTATGTATGTTTGCATGTGCATGTGATATTGTTCTTATGCATGTCCATGTGTTTACATGAATGTGTGTATATGTATGTGTGTGTGTGTGTGTGCATATGTGAGTGCATACATGTGTATGTGTGTGAGTGCATGCATGTGCGTATGTGCATGCTTGTTTGTGTATGTATGTGTGTATATGTGCATTAGTGTGTATATGTATTTGCATGTGTGCGAGTGTGTGTATATGTATGTTTGTGCATGTATTAGTGTGCATGGATGTCTATGTGTGTGTCTTTGTGTGTTCTTATGATTGTGTGCTTGAGTGTGTGTGTGGTTGTGCAAGTGTGTATATTTGTGTGCGTGCATGGGTGTGCTTATATGTATGTGTATGCATGTGTGTGAGCATGTATGTGTGTATGGGGTGCTTATGAGAATGTGTGTATGTGTGTGCATCATATTTCATATATACATGCATGTTTGTATGTGTGTGCATTCTTATGTGTGCAGATTGTCAATGGGTGCATATGCATGTGCATGTGCATGTGTGTGTTTATGCATATGCATATGCATGCATTTTTGCATGTTTGTGTGCATATATTTTTGTGTGTGTGTGCATTCATGCATTTGTGTATTTGCTAATGTGTGAGCATGTTTATGTGTGGGTGCATGTGTTTGTGTTTTTGTATGTACATGTGTGCATGCATGCGTGCATGAGTGTGTGTGTGTATTGTGTGTGCTCATTCATATGCATGTGAGCATGCTTGTGCTTGTGTATGTATGTGTGCTTGCTTATATTTGCATTAGTGTGTGTGCATCTCTGTGTGGGTGTGGATCCACACGTTATTATGTTCGTGTCTATGTGCGTGCATTTGTGCATGTGTGTTTGGATATCTGTGTCTCTATGTTTGCATATGAATCTACTTATGTGGGTGTGTGTGCATGATCACCCATGTGCATGTACATGTGTGTGTGTGTGCTAGAGTGCATGTATGTGTATGTGTGTGTGTTCATGTATGTTTGTTTGTGTGCTTATATGTGTGCATGTTGATGTTGCTGTATATGTGTTTATCTATGTGTATGCTTATGTGTTTGCATATGTGTTTGCATATGTGTGTATGTTTATGTTCCTATATGTATGTGTATATATTGTACTGTGCATGTATGTGGGTTGTGTGTTCGTGAGTGTGTGCATGTACATGTGTGTTTGTGTCTGAGTTTATTTGTGCATGTTTGCATGTCTATGGGTGTGAATATAAGTGTGTCTATGTGCACATGTATTCATGGGAGTGTTTGTTTGTCCATGTGTTTGCATTTGTGTGCATGTGTGTGTAAGAATGCATGTTGTATGTACATGTGTGTGTACATGTGTGTGCATATGCACATGCATATGAGTGTAGCTACATGTGTGGTTGTACATTTGTGTGTGTTTGTGTGTTTTTGTGCGTGTGTGTATGCATGTGTGCTTGTGTGTGTGTGTGTGTACAAGTTTCTATTTGAATGAGTATTTGTATGCACAGATGTGTGTATATGTTTATGAGTGTGTGCACATTTACTTGTTAGAGTTTATGTTCATGTGAGTCTATGTGTCTATATGTGAGCGTATTTTATGTGTGTATGGGTATTTGTGTGTACATATGCTCGTGTGCATGTATGTGTGTGTGTGTGTGCAAGTTTTTGTTTGTGTATGCATGTTTGTGCAAGCATGCATGTGTGTATGTGCACTTGTGTATATCTTTTTTTGGCTTTCTTTTATTTGTGTGTGTGTGCACATAGGTGTTGGTGTGTGTATGCACGTGTTCTTTCACATGTGTGCATGAGTTCGTATTTGTTTGTGTGAGTGTTTGTGTTTGCATATGTGTGCATGTGTGCTTTGTGTGTGTTGAAAGTGTGTGTGTTGCTGTGTATGCACATGTGTGTACATTTGTGCACTTGTTTTTATATACATGTGCATGTGTAAGTTCATGTTTTTGTGTGTCTGTTCATGTGTGTGTTCGCATGTGTGAATTTCTATGTGTGCATGTGCATGTCTAAACATATCTATTTGTTTGTGTTGTGTGTATTTGTGGGGGTGCTTTTGTATGTAGTGTGTGTGTGTGTGTGCGTGTGCATCTGCACTTGTGTGTGTGTGTGTGCGAGTGTGCCAGTGTGTGTGTATAGGTGGGTGTTTATGTGTGTGCCTATGTGTGCACACATGAATGTTTGTGTGTGTTTGTGTGCATGCATGTGTATTTGTGCATATGTATGTGTGTGTCTGTGTCTATAGATGGGCACAGATGTGTATGTGTATATGTGTGTGTGTAAGCACATTCGTATATGTGTTTGTTTGTGTTCATTTATCTGTGACTATGTGCATGTGTGTTTGTGTCCATTCAGGTACATGTGTGTGTGTGGGTGAATGTTTGTGTGAGCTTGTGTGTGTGCATGTTCATGAACATGCATGTGTTCATATGTTTGTGTGTTTGTGTGTGTGTGTGCGGGGGACTCTGTGCACATGTACATGTGCATGTGTTTGTGTCTATGCATACATGTGTGTGTGCATGCATGTCTGCATATATTAATGTATTTGCATATGTGTGTATACATGTATGTATGCAATTGTGTATGTTTTTTCATGTGTGTGTGTACGTTTTAGGTTGTGTGCATGTGTGTATTTGTGTTCACGTGAGTATATATGTGAGTTTTCATTCATGTTTGCATATGTGCATTTATGTTTGTGTGGTGTGTGAGCATGTGCACATGTATGTGTGCATGCATGTGTGTTTGTGTATCTACATGTTTGTTTGAATATGTTTGTAGATATGAATGTGTGTGTGTGTGTGTGCAAAGGTACACATGTGAATGTGTTTGTCCATATTCGTGTGCATGCGTGTATTTAGTGTGTGTGTGTGTGTGTGCATGTTTTTGTGTACATGTGTGTATGTGTGCATGTATGTTTGTTTTGCATGTGAGTGTGCATGTGTGTGTGTATTTGAGCATTTTTGTGAGCATGTGTGCATATGTGTGTGTATTTGTGTGACATTTATTTTATGTGCATATAAACAAATGTGTGAATGCCTGTGCACATCTGTATGTATTTTTTTGTGCGTACATGAGTTTTGTGCATGTGTGTTTGTGTGTACATGTGTGTGCGTTTGCTTTGTGCACTTTTCAGTTTGTTTGTCCATGTGTGCATGTATTTTCCACACATCTATGGGCATGTTAGTGTATACGTGTGTGCGTGTGTGCGTGTGTTTGTGTGTGTACATGTGACTACAAATGTGCATGTAATTGTTTACATGCATCTTTGTTTGTGTTCATGCATATGAGTACAATTATGTATGTGTGTGTGTGAATACTTGTTTGTGTGGAACTATGTTCATGTGTGTGTGTGCACGTGTGTGCATGTGTGCATACAAACTTGTGTGTGTGTTTGTGAGTGCATGTATGAGCATATTTGTCAATTTGTGTGGGCATGTTTGTGGCTGTGTACATAAATGTGTTTATGTGTGTATTTGTGTCTACTTGCATATGCAAGTGTTCATGCATGTGTGGGTGCACGCATTTGTATGTGTTTGTGTTTTTGTGCATGTGTGCGTGTGTGTGTGTCCATGTGTGTCCATGTGTGCCCATGTGTATGTCTGTGAGAGTAGATTATGGGATTGTGTGTGCTAACAAGTGTATGTGTTTGCATGAGTATGTGTGTTCATTTGTGTGTGTGTTAGTGCATGAGCACACATATATATGTGTGTGTGTGTTTGTGTCTTTGCTTGTATGTGTGTTCAAGTGTGTTTTTGTGGGTACATGAATGTGTGATTATGTCTATGTGAATGTGTGTGTGTGTGTGCACACATGTGCACATGCTTGTGTTTCTATATAGGTACATGCATATGTGTCACTTCATGCATGTGTGCTCTTAGCTATGTTTGTGCATGACTGTATGCATATGTCTGTGCATTTGTGTATGCATATGTGTGTTCATTGGCATGTGTCAGTGTGTGTGTGCGTGTGTGTCAACATTCATATGGATTCTTATGCATATGTGAGTGTGTGAGCATATTTGTGGGTGTTGTGTATATGTGAGTGCATGGATGCGTATGTGCATGACTATTTGTGAATAAGTTCATCTAAGTATATGTGTGCTTATGTGTGCATGTGCATGTGTGTGCAAGTTTGCATGTGTTTGTGTGCTTGTGTTCTTGTGCGTGTGTGTGTGTTGTATGCACGTGTGTGTGACTATGATTCTGCATGTGTGTGCACGTGTTCATGGGTGACCTGATAGATGTGTGTGTGTGTGTGTGTGCATGCCTGTGCACTAGTTTGAGTGTGTCGTTTTTAAGTTGTGATGTAAGTAGGCTTGTGTGCATGTTTTTGTGTCTATGTGTGTTCATGTGTGTTTGTGCATGTGTGTGTGTGTGCTTGTGTGTGTGTGTGTGCTTGTATGTGTATGTGTGTTTGTGTGTGTGCATATGTGTTCATGCATGCACATGTGTTATTGCATGTGAGTGTAAGCATGTAAGTGTGTTTGTGTGCATCTTTGTCTACATGTGTGTGTGTGTGTGTGCATGTGTGCATGTATTTCTATGACCCTTTTTATTATGCATATGAGTGTGTGCATGCTTTCCTGTGCATTTGTGTGCGTCAGTTTGCATGACTATTTTTGTGTCATGTGCATGTGTGTGCTTTATAGGTAAGTCAATGTGTGCATGCATTTTTAGGCACTTGTGTATATGTCTTGTATTCATATGTGTTCTTATTAATGCATACATGTGTTTAATTTTTTTTGTGCCTATAGGTGTGTATGCAATTGTGTGAATGCATCTTTAGGAGTGTGCAATCATGTATGTGCACTTATGTGCATATGAGTTTGTGTTTATATATGTGGGCATGTCTTAAAGTGTCCATGCGCTTGTGGACATGTTTATGTTCATGGGTGCATTTCTGTGCATGTGTATATTTTAGTGTGTTTGTGAGTGTGTGTGTTTGCGTGTGTCCATGCGTGTGTGTGTGTGTATTTTTGTTTGTGTAATTATGCATATGTGTGTGCATTTGTGTACTTGTTTGTGTGTGTTTGTTTATGGGATTGTGGTGTGTTTGGGTGTATATGTGTGTGCATGAGCTAAGATATGTGTGTGTGGGAGCATGCTCGTATGTGTGTGTGTGTGCATTAATGTAAGTGTGTGAATGCATACACAAGTGCACATGCATGTGTGCATATGTTTAGGTGTATGCATGTGTGTGTCTTTGTGTGCGTGTGCATAGGCATATGCATATGCATCTGCATGTGTGTAGGCATATGTGTGTGCACTTATATGTGTGTGTACATATGCATGTGTGTGTGTGTGTGCATATTTTTGAGTGCATATGTGTGAGTGAATGTGCATGGGTGTGTATGTATGTCTATGTGTGTTTATGTGTTTTTGTGTTTATATTTGTGTTTTATCATGTGCATGTGTTTGTGTGCTTGTGTATGTGTGTGTGTATACATGCATGTGTGAATGTGTGTATGGATGTGTGTATGTGTGTGCACATGTCAGTGCATATGTGTGTTTGTGTGCATGCATATATGTATATGCATACATGTGTGTGTGTGTGTGTGTGCATGTGCATGCATGTATATGTGCATGAGTGTGTGTGCGTGTGTGTGTACTTGCATGTGTGTGCATTTGTTTGTGTGCATGTGTCTGTGTGTGTTAGTGCTTGCATTGGTGTGCATAGGTGTGTATGTGTGTGCTTTGTGTGTTCCTATGGTTGTACAAGTGTGTACATCTGTGAGTATGCATGTAAGAGAGCTTATCTATGTTTGTGCATGTGTCTATGTGTTTTCATGCGTGTATGTGCATGTGTACATGTGTGTGCATGTGGGCACACCAAAGAATATACGTACATATGTGTGTGCTTGTGAGTGTGTATGTGTATGTGTGGTTCTTATGTGTGTGGGATTTCCACATGTACAAAGACCTATGTTTGCATGTATGATGTCTTCATGCAGGTGTGTGCATGTGTTTGTGCATGAGCATGTGTTAATGCGTGCATTTGTGCATGTGTATGTTTGTGCATGCTTTTATGTGTGCCTATAGATGTGTGTGTGCATTCATGCAAGTTTGTATTTGTATATGTGCATGTGTGTGTTTGTGCATCTATTCTTGAATGCTTTCCCATGCACATAGTCATGAGCATGTTTTCATGTGTCTGTGTGTGTGTGTGCTATGCATATGTGCACATGTGTGTGTTCATACATCTGCTTATGTGTAGGCCTGTGTTTCTATATATGTGTGTGCATGTTTATGTGTGCATTAGTTTGTGCATGTGCATGGAGGTGCATCTGTGTGTGTGACAGAGAGAGAGAGTGTGTGCGTGTGTGCATGTGTTTACACTCTTTTGTGTGTGTGTGTGTGAGCATGCATGTGTGTGTGTATGTGTGTGTGTGCGTGCATGTGTATAGGCTTGTATATGCATGTGTAGTTGTACTTATGTGTGTGTGCAATTATGTACATGTATGTGTGTGCATGTGTATGTGTACAAGTGTGTATTCATATGTGTGCATGTGCATATGCATATGTGGCTATTCTTATGTTTATGAGCATGTGTGAGCATTTATGTGTATGTATGTGCACTTGTGTGTGTGTGTGTGAATGTGTGCATATGAGATTTTGAGTTAATATAAGTGCATGTGTTTGTGTGCAGGTGTGGTTTATGTGAGTGTATAGGTATTTGTGTGTGTGTGTGTGTATTCTTTTGTGTGCATGTGCGTGTGCATATTTTTTTGTGTGAGCATGTTTTTGTGTGTTTTCATGTGTTTGTGTTTTCATGGATTCATATGTGAAAGTGTGTGTGTGTGTGTGCACATTTGTGTGTCTTTTTTTTCATGTCTTTGTGTGTGCATATGGGTGTGGCTATGTGTGTCTTTACATGTGTGTTCTTACCTGTATTTTTGTATTTTATATGTGTGTATTGCTATGCACATGCTTATCTAAGCCATTTTGTGATTGTGTTTGTATGTATATGCATGTGTAAGTATGTGTGTATGTGTGTATGTGTGTATGTGTGTATGTGTGTATGTGTTTATGTGTGTATATGTGTTTGTGTACACATGTGAGTGGGTTTGTGTGTGTGCATCTCCATATCTATTTGTTTGTGCTAAGTGATTGAGGGGTGTGAGTGCATGCTTTGTGCTTATTTGTGTGTGTGTGAGTGTGCATCTACACTCATGCAAATGTGTGTGCATAAGTGTGCAAGTGTTTTGTTGGGTGTTTGTATGTGCGCATCTATGTGTGGGCACTTGTGTGTGTGCTTCCACACACATGTGTCTGTATGGGTGTTAACATGGAACATATATGTGCATGGTGTTTGTGTGCACATATGTGTGTGTGTGTGTGTTTGTGTGTATGCATTAGTGCGTATGTGTGTTCATTCGTGTTTATGCACATACAGGAACATGTGTGTGTGTGTGTGTGACTATATGTATGTGTGCATGTGTGTGTGTTTCTCTTTACATGTGTTTGTATTGGTGTGTGTGTGTGTGTGTGCTTTTGTGCATGTGTTTGTATCTATAAATGAATATGTGTGTGTTTCTATATTTTTGTGTATTCATGTGTCTACATGTGTACAAGCATATGTGTGTATTTGTGCATATAAGTATGTGCATTTGCATGTTTTTTATGCATGTGCATCATTGTGTGCATACATATTAGGATGTGTGCTTGTGTGTATGTGTATGTGTTCGTTTGAGTTATACATTTGCGCAAGTATGTGCACATTTATGTGTATTCATGCATATGTATATGAATGTTTGTGTGCATGTATGTGAGTGTGAATGTGTATGTGTGTGTGTGATTATATACATGCATGAAAGTGTACATATGTGCCTATGTGTGTATGTAATTGCTTGTGCATGTGTGGGCATCTCTACATGTTTGTTTGCATATGTGTATGCATATGAGTGTGTGTGTGTGTGTTAAGGTACACATATGTGCATGTACATGCATTTCTCTATATCATGTGTATGTTACTGTGTCTGTCTGTGTGTGTGCATGTGTGTGTGTGTGTTTAAGTGTGTGTTATTGTGCATGTATGAGTGTGCATATATATTCATGTATGTACATGAATTTTTACGTCTGGGTTTGCAAGTGTGTGTGCATGTGAGCATCTTTGTGTGATGTATTTTGTAAGCTTTCTAAATTGTGTGCAAATAAGTGTGTGTGTGTGTGTGTGTGTGCGTGTGTGTGCTTACCTATGCATGTGTCTATGTAGTTTTGCATATGTGTGTAAATTTGTTTGAGTGTTTGTGTGTGCATGTGCATATGTGTGCTTTATGTGTTTCTTGGTGTGTGCATGCATGTTTATGCATGTGTGTACATGTTTTGCATTCATCTTTGTCCATGTTAGCACATATATTTGGTTGTTTGTTTGTGCTCTTATGGGTGTGCATGCAATTGCATACATGCATCTTTGTGTGTGTGTGCATGCATGCATGTGCTCTTATTTGTGTGTGTGTGTGCATCATTTTGTGTGTGGGTGCATGTTCATGTGTGTAGGTGAGTGTGTGTTTATTGGTGAATGTGTGTAGTTGGACGTGAGTGTGTGTGTGTGTGGTTGTGCACATGCATGTGTGTAGGTGTGTGAGCGTGTGTTTTCTTGTGTGAGCAAGTGTGCATGCATGCATTTGTGTGTTTGAATTTTTGTATATTTGTGTGCATGTTTGAGGGGGGATTGTCGATGTTTGTCTGTGCTTGCATGTGTGCATGTCTACATGTGTATTTGTGTGCATTTCATTGTGCATGTGTGTAAATGAGAACAGTGTGGATGCATGCTCATGTTTGTGTGTTCAAGAGTGTGCATGCATGAGAGTTTGTGTGTGCATGTGTGCGAGCACACATGTGCACACATGTTTTTGTGTGTGTTTGGGTGTATGTTTTTGTTTTTTGTTATGGGTGTGCTCATGTGAATGTTTGTGCATGAGTGTATTCTTATGTGTGTTCATGTGTGTATGATTATGTATGTGCATTTGTGAGTGCATGCATACATGCATTTATGTGCATTCATATGTGTGCTTGTGCTTGTCTACACTGTGTGTGCATATTTTTTGTTACATGTGTGTGTGCATGTATTCCTACGGCCATGCGTGTGTGTTTTTATTTGTGTGTGTGTGTGTGTACATCTACATGCACTTGCATATGTGCATACTTCTACATGTATTAATGCGTGGGTATGTGCATGAGTGCGTGTGTGTGTGCATGCTAGTGTGTATGTAGTTGGTGTAAGTCTGTGTGCCTATGTGCATATAAGTGTGCATGTGTGTGCATGAGAATGTGCATGCATATGCAGTGCATGTGTCTACATGTCTAAATGTGTGTGAGTGCATGTTTGTCAAGTAATTTGTTGTGTGTGCATGCATGTGTGTGTGTGTGCACATGTGTGTGTGTGTAGGTGTGTGCCTATGCATTTGTGTGTGTGTGTGCATATGCGTGGGAGCATGTTTGTTTGTGAATGTGTGCATTAAAATTATGCATGAATGTGTGTGGGCATGTCTTCGTGTGTGGGTCTAAGTGTGCATATGAGCATGTCCATTTATGTGTGCATACATGCATCTGTATAAAAATGTGTATTTGTGCATGTGCGAGAGTGTGTACATTTGTGTGAGTGTGTGTGTGTGCATGTTTATTTGTTCATGTGTTCTTGTGCATGTATGACTGTGTATTTATGCATGTGTATGTGTATGTGTTTGTGGATGCACTTGTGTATGTTTGTAGGTGTGAGCATTTGCGTGAGTGTGTGTGCATGTTTGTATATTACATGCATGTGTATGTGTGTATGTTTGTCTTTTGTGAATGTGTGTGTATGTGTTTGTGGGAATGTGTGTGTACGTGCAGGCATGTCTATCTATGCACATGTGTACGTGTGCAAACATGCATGCATGCATGTATGTATACATGTGTATGTGTGGGAGAGTGTAGTTGTGTATCCATGTGTGTGTGCCTGTGCATATCTACATATGTGTGCATATGCTTGTATGTGCGTGTGTATGCATAAGTGTGTATGCATGGGTGTGTATGAGCCTTTGCACATGCTCATGTGTGTTCATGTTTATTTTTGTGTTTTTGTGCCTGTATATGTGCATATGTGAGTGTGTGTGGGTGTGTCTATATGCATGTGTGTTTGTGTGCTTCTGTGTTCGTGTGTGTGTGCATGCATGTATGTGTCTACATTTGTGTCCCATCTTTGCGTGAGTGTGTTTGTATTTGTGCCTTTTAGTCAATGTCTTTGAGCCCTCGTATGTCCATTTTGAGTTCCTATGTCTATACATGTGTGTGTTTGTGTGTCTGTATGTGCCTCTGCATGTGCTTTTGTGTGCATGCGTGCATGGATGGGCGCATGTGTGCATGTGTGTGCATGTGAGGATATTTTTGTCTGTGTGTTTGTGCTTTTGTGTGTACCTTTGTGCATGTGTGCTCTTATGTGTGTGTATTATGAGTGGATGCATGTGCGTGTTGTGCAAGTGTGCAAGAATACGTGTGCATGTGTATATATAACTGTGTGTGCATGGGAGTGAATGTGCACATACACATGTGTGTGTGTGTGTTTGCATTCATATGCACATGTGTGGGCATGTACATGTGTGTATATATGAGCATTTATGGGTGTGTACACATGTGTATATATGAGCATGTATGTGTGTACATGCATAGGTGTATGCATTTGTGCATGTGTGCTTTTATACATATATATGGGTATTGGTGTGCATGTGCATGCATGTGTGTGCATGCATATGTTTGTATACATGTGCATATGTATGTGTGTGTGTGTATCTATATGTGTGGATGTGTGTGCATCTATGCATGCACATGCATGTGTCAAAGTGTGCCTATGATCATATGCATGCTCAAGTGGATTTGTGTGTGTGTCTTCTTATGCAATATTGTGAGTGATAGTGTGTATTTGTGTGCATGTATACATGTGTTTGTTTGTGTGCTATGTGTGGTTGTGCATGTAGATGCATGTGTGTGCATGTTGATGCATGCAAGTGTGAGTGGGTGTATGCATGTTTGTATGTTCATGTGCATTTGTGCATGTTTATAGTTGTCCATGTCTATAGTTGTGCATATGTGTGTGCATGTACTTGTTTGTGCATGTTGTGTGTACATGTGTGTCTGTATGTATGCACGTGTGTGTGAGTTCGTGCCTTAGTGTGTAGTTATATTTGGTTGTGTTTGGGTGCGAGAGTTCATGTGATATGTGTATGTATGTGCAAGCATGTGCACGTGTGCATGTTGAAGAAAGTATGCGCATGTGTGCACACATACGTGTTTCTATGAGTAGTGTGTGTGTTCTACAACCATCCATGTGTGTGTGTTTGCATACATGTGTGCATGTGAACATGTACATGTGTGTGTGTGTGTGCACATGCAACTATGTATATGTTATTGTATACATGTGTGTGTATTTATGTGTGTGCTTGTGTGTTTCTTTATGCTTGGGTGTGTGTTTCTATATGTTGGCTTATGCATGTGCATGTGTTCATATTTGTATATGTTAGTGTGTAAGTTTTTGTGCATGTGTGTTGATGTGCATTCAAATGTGTGTATGTGTGTTTATTTCTATGTCTGTATACATGCATATGTATGTGTGCATGTGTATGTGTATGCAAACTATGTATGTAAAGAGAGGTTTGTTTGTATGAGTGTGGGTGCATGCGTGCGTGTGCTACCATACATGTATGTGTGTGTGCATGTGCATGCAACCACATGTGTGCATGTATGAGTGCATGTGAGTTTATGTTCATGTTTGGGGGTGTTTGTGTACATGTGTGTGTGTGTGTGTTTTCATAAGTTCATATGCATGTGCACATGAGAGCACATGTGTGTATATGTGTTCATGTGTGTGTGCCAATGCATATGTATGACTATAGATGTGTCTCTACATGTGTGTGCAAATGTGCATCTAAATGCAGGAGTGCATGTGTATGAAAGTTTGTGTTTAAGTGTTCCTATGTGTTCATGTGCATGTATGCATGATTATACGGGGGTGTTTGTGTATGTTGTGTGCGTGTGTGTGCATGTGTGCCAGTGTACACACATGTGTGCACATGCGTGTGTGTGTTTGGGTGCAAATGTGTGTGTATAGGCATATGCATGTTTGTGTAACTATTTCCTCGTGTTTTTCAATGTGTGTAAGTGTATGTGTGTGCATGTGTGCATACTTATGTGTGTGTATATATGTATGTGTGTGTGTGTGCATGTGTGCATATGCATTTGTGCATGACTATGCATGTGTGCATCATGCAAGTGTATATGTAGGTGTTCATGCATGCATGTATGTGTATGAGTGCCTATGCATGTGCATATACATGAACATGTGTGAGCATTTTTATGCATGCAGATATGTGTGTGCATGTCTAGGAGTGTGTAGTTGTATGAGTCTATGTGATTCTATATGTATATGTGTGTGTGTGTGTGTGCATGTGTGTGCTTGTGTGTGAATGTTCACGTGAATGCATGTATGTACATAGGTGTATGCATTTTTTGAGTGCATGCCAATGTGCATATTCATGTATTTGTGATTATGTGTATGTATGCATGTGTATGTATGTGTGAGTGTGTGTGCATGTTTGCATGTTTGTGCATGTGTGTATGCATGTGTTCATATGTCATTGCATGTGCAAATGCATATGTATGTGTGCACATATGTATATGTGTGTGTGTGTGTATGTGCAAGTATGTTTGCATGTTTTTATATCATTGAAATTATTTGTAGACGTGTGTTCATGCACATGTCTCTAAATCTAAGTTTGCATGTGTGTGTGTGTATGCTTGTGTGTGCATGTTAGCATGCATACATGTTTGTGAATGTGTGTACTTATGTGTATATGTGCATGTGTGTGCATTTTTGTTATGTATGTATGTGTGTGTGTACACATGTGGCAGTCTGTGTATATGTGCATGTGTGGTTGTGAGCATGTGCATACATGCTTGTCTAACTATGTGCATGTGTGTGCATGGGTTTATGTTCGTGTGTCTTTGCACAATTGTTTGCATGTGTTTTCTTATGTGTGTGGGTTGATGTGCATATGTGTGCATGTGTAGGTGTGTGTGTATGCTCGCATGTGGGTGCATGTTCATACATGTTTGTATGTGTGTGTATGTGTGTGGATTGTCCACGTTCCTATGCACATGTGTGCACTTTTGTAATTTTTTCCTATGCCTACCTACATGTGTGTGTGTGTGTGAATGTTTGTACATATTTGCATGTTTGTGTGCATGCACATGTGTGTGTCTGTGAGTGTGTGTGTGTTTGTGTGTATGTATGTCTACATGTGCATGCATCTTTGTGTATGGGTGAGTGTATGTATTTGTTTAATTAGGTTTATGTGTGTGCTTATATATTTGTGTGTTTGTAGGTGCTTGCAATCATTTGCACATGTGCATGTCTCAATACTTATGTGTTTGTGTGCCTATGCATTTGTGTCAGTATGTATGTACAATTTCTTTCATGTGTGTTTTTGCATTTGTATGTATGTGTGTGCACATTTGAGTGCATGTGTGCATGTGGGTGAGTGTGTTTGTTAATGTGCATGTATGTGTATGCATGTGTGTGAGCCTATGTGTATGTTTTTGCACATTTACCTATATAGATGCACACATGTGTGTATGTTCATGCATGCATGTGTGACTGCGTGTGCAAGTTTGTGTATGTGCATTTACATTATTATAATCACGCATGTGTGTGTGCGTCTGTGTTTATGTATGCATATATACATGTGTGTGCATGTGTGTTTGTGTTTTTTTGCATCTATGTGCACATGTTTATGTGTATATTCATGCATCTATGTCTATGTGCGTGTGTGGGTTTGTAGGTGTGTCAATGTGCATATTTGTGTATGTATTGGTGTGTGTGTGTACATGCATGTGCATGTGCATGTGTATGTGCACTTCTGTGCATGTGTGTGCATATGTGTTTATGCTTTATTATGTGTGTGCATATGTATGTGAGCTCTTATGCTTCTTCATGTGCATGTGAGAGCATGTGCATCCATATGTGAGTGTGTCTACACATTTGCATGTGGGAATAAGCATGCATGTGCATGTGAGTGCATGGGCGGGATCAAGTGTCTACATGATCGTCTGTGTATGAGTATGTGCATGTGTGTGCATGCATGTGTGCAAGTGTTTTTGCTTATATATGTGCATGCTTGCAAGTGAGCGTCCTTATGCATGTCCATGTAAGTGTATGTATGTGCGTGCACGTGTGTGTGTTTCTAGATGTGGGTCTATGCATACATGCATTGGTGTATGTGTATAAGTTCTTATGTGTGCATGCATTTGTTCATGTGTGTGTGTTTGTGTGCATGTGTACGTGTGTGCATCTATATGTTTGTTCATATGAGTTTATTTGTGTGTGCATTTATGTTTTTCTATGTGTTTGTGTGCATGTGTGTGAGTGAACTTGTGCATGGGTGTATTTGTGTGCAAGTGTTTGTGTGTGATGTTCATGTATGTGTGTGCATAATTATGCATGCGTGCATATGTGGGTGCACATGTGTGTGGGTGTATGTCGTTGCACATGTTTTTGCATACTTGTGTGTTAATGTGTTCTTATTTGTGTGTGTAATGCATGCATTGTGCATGCATTTGAGCATGTGTGTATATGAGCATGCATGTGCATGTATGCATACATTTTTATGCGACTTTGTGTTTTTGTGCGCTTGTGTGTGTGTGGATATGCATATGTGTGTGTCCATATATGTTTGTGCATGTGTGTCCATGTTCACTTGCACATGAGTGTGTCCGAGGCTGTGTACATGCACATTCAGGTGGGTGTGTGCCTATGTATTGTGTGTTAACGAATGCTTATGTGTGTGGGTATGCATGTGTGAGAGTGTTGATGTGTGTATGTATGAGCATGTTCATGCATGCGTGTGTGCTTGCGTATATACGAGTACGTGCATGCGTGTATTTGTGTGTGTGTGTGTGTGTGCATACAAGTATGCACATGTGTGTTCATGATCATGTGAGTGTAATGTGGATGCATGTGTGTGAGAGTATTTGTGTTGTGTTTTCGTGTGTGCATGTGTTTGTTTTTTGTGTTTTTTGTGGGTGTGTGAGTGTGTGCATGCATTTTATGCGATGGTGCATGTGTACATGTGCATGTGTGGGTGTGTGAGCATGTGTTGTGCATTTGTGTGTGTGCTTTTGTGTATATTTATGCATGTCTGTGCATGAGCATGCAAGTGAGTGTGCATGTGTGTGTGCACAAGTGTCTATATATATACATGTGTATGTGTGTGTGTGTTATGCATGCATGTGCATGTTTGTGCATATGTATGTTTTTGTGTGTGCATGTAAATTTGTGAACATGCACATATGTGTATTTTTTGTGTTTTTACATGTGCGCATGTGTGCTTGTGTGTGAGTGCATATATGTGCTTGTACATGTTTTTGTGTGTGTGTGTGTGCAAGCTTATAGGCTTGTGTGTAGGTGTATTTGTGTGCATGTCTGTGCCTGTCTCCTCATTTATATGTAAGGTTGTGCACTTGCATGCTTGCATGTGACTATGTATTTGTATTTATATGTATGTGTGCATGTGTGTTTGCACATGTGTATGGGTCTATGTGTTTAAGCATGTGTGCATGTGTGCTACATAAAAACATGTGTGTGTGAGGGAGAGGATCAGGTGTTGGTGTGTGTGAGAGTGCATATCTATGTTTGCATGTGCACAAATGTGTGTGTATACAAGTGCATGGGTGCGTGTGTGTTTGTATGTGTGGGTTTGCATGTGTGTGTATGTGTCTACATGCATGCTTGTGTGTGTGTATATGTGTATGTGCATATATGTGTTTTTGTGCATGTGTTTATGTGTGTGTACCTGTACGTGTGAGGATGTGCGACTTTGCATTTTTGCTTGTGTGTGTCTATGTAAGTGTGTATGTGCTTATACACATGCATGTATGTGTGTGTCTGTGTGTGTGTGTGTATGTACTTGTGTTTGTACATTTGTGTGCTTTTGGGCATGAATGTTTAGGTGTGCATGTGTGTCTGTGTATGGACATAGGTGTGTGTGGATGCCAGTGTGTGTATTAGCACATGTATGTATGTGTGTTTGCATGTCTATTCATGTGAGAGTGTGTGCATGTCTAGATTTGTAATTGCATTTGGTTGTGTATGCACATGTGTTTTTGTCCTTATGCATTTTCATTGTGTGTAAAGGCATGCATGTATGAATGTGTGTTTATATATGGTTGTGTATTAGCACATGTGTACTTGTGCATGTGCGTATGTGTTTGTGTATGGATCGGTGTGTGTGTGCATGTGTGCATCTACATGCATGCATGTCTGTGTGCATGTGTGTGCATGGGTGTGTATTTCTACTCTTGTGTGTGCATGCATGTTTGTGTGTGTGTGTGTGCACATATGTGTGCATATGTATGCTTGTGTGCATGTCTCCATGTTCATGTGTAGGTGTGGTCACTTGTTTGTGTGCATGTGCATCTGTGTTAATGCATTTGTGCTTGTGTGTGTGTGTGTGTGTATTCTTATTTATGTTTATGTATGTACATATGTAAGTGTGTACATGTGTGTGTGCATGCATGTATGTGTGTTTGTGCATGCATCTTTGTGTGTAGTCATGTGTGTGTATAATTGCATCTATGTGTAAGGGGATATATTTGTGTCCATGTGTGTATGTCCTCATGTTTATGTGCATGTGAGTTTTTATGTGTATCTATTTATCCATTAGTGTCTGCTTTTGTGTTGATGCATGTATGCATGTGCATTCTTGTGCATGTGTGTGCATGTATCACTTTATGTACATGTATGTATCTTCATGTTCATATGTGTTTATGTGCTTTTTTCCATGTGCGTGTTAATGTGCATGCGTGGTGTACATGGCTATGCACATGTATGTGTGTGTGCAATTGTTTGTGTTGTACATGTATGTATGCCTGTGCTTGTGTGTTTTTGCATCCGTGAGTGTGTATGTGTATATTTGTTTGTGTGTGTGTATGTTTATGAGCCTTTGTGTGTGCATGTGTTTGGTAATATGCATGTGCATGTGCATGTGTGTGTTTCCTGTTCCTACATACATGTGTTTGTGTGAGTGCATGTCAAAATTTGTGTGTACATCTAATTGCATGCATGCTTAATTGTGTGTAAATGTGTGTGTGTGTGTGCATGCATGTGGTCAAGTGTTTGTAAGGGGGTAGGTCTGTGCATGTATGCCTTACAAGAATGCAAGCATGCGTGCCTATATTTTTGTGCATGCATGTGTATATGTATATGTATGCTTGTGTGTGTCTATGTTTGAGTGTGTGCGTGTATGTGTGTATAAATTTGTATATCTGTGTTTTTATGTGTGCATGCATAAGTGTATGCATGTGTTTGTGCTATGTGCACTATGTGTGTGTGTATGTGTTTATGTATTTGCATATGTGTGGGCATGAATGTGCAAGTGTGTATGTGTGTGCATGGTGTGTTTGCATGTGCATGTGGTTTTATTCATGCATGTGTATATCTAACATGTATATGGATATAGATGTGCAAATTTGTGTGTGTGGGTGTGTGCAAGTGTCTATTTATGTGTTTATCTGTGCATGTGTGTGTGCCCATATGTAGATGTACATGTGTATGTCTAGAAGTGCAAGAATTTGTGTGCACGTACAAAGGTGCGTGTGCACATGGGTGTGCTTATGTGTGTGTGTACCTTTGGGTAATTTTTTTGCTTATGTGTGTGTGTGTGTGCATGTGTTTATGCATGCATTTTTGTACATCATAGTGCATGTGAGCACGTGTGAGTGTCCATGTGTTTGTGTGTGTATGTGCATATCTATGTGTGTGCATCTATGTTTTTAAATGTGTCTATATGTGTATGTGTGTGTGTATATGTGTGTGTGTGCATGTGCATGTGTGTGCTTGTATGTGCATACATGTGTGCACATGTGTGTGGTATGTGCGTGGGTGCTTGTGCATGCTTGTGTAAGTATGCATGCTTGCTTGCTTGTGTGGATGCATTCATGTGTGTATGCATTTGTGTGAGTGTGTGCATTTTTGTATGTATGGATGTGTTTGTGTGCGGTTGTGTTTGTACTTATGCATGTGCATGAGTGTGTGTTCATTTGAGTATGTGTGTGTGTTTGTGTACTTGTGTGTGTCTGCATGTGTGTATGTGTGTGTCTATATGCATTTGAATGTGTGTCTATTTATGTATTTGTGGGTGTTTCATGCATGTGTTTGTGTTTGTGATTGTGTTTGTGTTTGTTTTTATGTTGTGAGCATATGTGTACATATATCTTTTGTTGTTTGTGTTTGTGTTTATACACCTGTTCACACTTGCATGTGTTATGTATATGTGTATTTGTGTGTGTGCAAGTGTCCAAGTGTGCTTGTTTGTGGTTGTGAGTACATAAATACATGTGTGTACATCTTTATGTGTTTTTATGCTTATCTGTGTATTTATGCATACATTTCTGTGCATGTGAACAGGTGTAGGTATACATTTGTTTGCATGTGCTTGTGCAAATGTGAGTGTGGTTGTGTGTATGTGGGTACTTGTGCATTCGTGTGTGAGTGCATATGTGTGTGTGATTATGTTTTTGCATGGGTGCATGCAATTGTGCATGCATCTATATGTATGTGTGTATTTATGTGTGTGACTGTGTATGTAGTTGTGTGTGTGGATGTGCATGTGTGTATGTGTTTGTGCATACATGTACTTGCATGCATGTTGGTGTGTACATGTATGCATATGTGTATGTGTCTATGTAATTGTGGGTGTGCCATGCACATGTTTATGTCTATTGTGTGCATGTGTGTGTAAATGCCTTTGGTTGATTCTGTGTGTTTGCATGCATGTGTGGACACTTGTGCGTGTGTATGCAAGTATGTGCATGTTTGTGCAAGTGTCCATGTGTTCTTTTGTGTGTCTACATGTGAGTGCATGTCCATGTATGTGTGTTTTCAACTATGTCTGTGGCATTATAAATTGTGTGCACGTGTTTATGTGTTGCATGCACTTGCATGTGTGCACACATTTGTATGTGTTTGAATACATGTGTGTGTGTGTGTGTGTTCGTGAGTATGGGTTTGTGCCTATGCATGTGCATGAGTGTATGCGTGTTAGTGAGTTTTTGATTAGGGGTGTGTAAGGGTTTGTGCACACACATGCATGTGTGTATACATGTATGTGTGTATGTTTGCATAACTATCTATGTATGTGTTTGTATGTACATATGTTTATTGTGTGTGCATGTCATATATGTGTAAATATGTATGTGTGTGTGGATATGAATGTGTCAATTTAAATGCATGTGAGTGTGTGTGTGTGTGTGCGTGTGTGCATTAGTGCTTGCTTACATGTGTGGGTTCATGTGTGTGCCTATGTGGGTATGTGGGTGTGCGATTGTGTTTGTGTGCATTTGCATGTGTGTGTGTGTGTACATGTGTGCATTATTGCATGCATACGTGTCTATGAATATTTGTATAGTTTTTGTGAGTGCACCTACTTATGTGCATGTGTATATATGTGTGCATATAGGTGTGTGAATGTGTACCTATGTTTGTATATACATGTTTGTGCATGTGCATTTATGTGAGTGTTTTTGGGCTTTTGTGGGCGTGTTTGTACATCTATGTGTGCATGTGCATGTTTGTGTATATGTTTATATGTGTGTGTGCATTTGTGTACATACCTATGTGTGTTGATGTATCCACATGTCTGTCTACGTGCATAAGTGTGCGTGTTTGCCTATGTCTATGCATGCATTTGTATGTTTGAGTTGGTACATGTGTATGTGCATGTGTCCATATGTTTGTATGCTTATGCATGTTTGTGCACGTTTGTGTGGTTGCCTACATGTGTGTGCATGATTGTGTGTGTGCACACATTCACATGTTGAAATGTCAATAAGTATGTTTGTCTTTGTGTGTGTCATGCATGCATGAGTATGTTTGTGTGTACATATATGTGTATGTATGTTTATGCATGTGTATGCCTGCATGTGTACTTATGAGTGTTTGTGCACTTATATAGGCGTATATGCGTGTGTGCATGTTCTTTAATGTGTATCTATGTATACCTACATGTATGTGGGTGTGCATATTTGTGCATATGCATGTGCATGTGTGTGTGTGCTTTTACATGTGAATATGCATGCATGTGTGATTAGGTGTGTGTGCTTGTACATGTGGAAGTGCCTATGTGTGTGTGTTTATGTCTATGTGCATGTATGAGTGCTTGGGTATTTACATGTGTTAGTGTTAGTAAATGTGTGTGCTTGAGTGTGCATGTGTGCATGCATATACATATGTGTGCATGTTTACATATGTATGCCTTTGGGCATTTGTGCATTTCTATGTGGGTGTTTGCATACCAGAGTATGCGCCTATGTATCCATGTGTTTGTGTTGTGCCATATTTGTGTGTGCTTTTACGTGTTTGTGTGTTTGAGTATTTGTATGTACCTATGCATGTGTGTACTCCTACGCATGTGTGCACGTGTATGCATGTGTGTGTGTGTGTAAGTGTATACTTATGTGAGTGTGTGCATGTGTGTGAATGTGTGTATGCATGTGTGTGTCTATGTGTGATTGTGTGTGCATATGCATGTGTACATGTGCACGTGTGTGTTTGAGTGTTTTTCTATGTGCAAGGATGTGGGTGTGCATCTATACATGTACATGTGTGAGTGTGCCGTGTGCATGCATGTATGGGTGTGTGTTTGTATTTGTGTGTGCATGCAGGTGTTTGCATGGAAGTGTATGTTTGTGCATGGGTGCATTGGTCTGTTGATATGTGGGTGCATGCACGCGTGTGTGTATGAGTTTGTGTCTATGTGTGCAAGAATGCATTTCTAAATGCACATGTGTGGTTGTGTGTGTGTACCTCTGTAAGTGTTCATCTACATTTGTGCATATGTGTGTATAGGTGTGGTCGTGTGTGCGTGTGTTTGTGTGTGTGTTTTGTGCATGTATGTATGCATTTGTATGCATTGACTGGCATTCATGTATATGTGTTTGTGTGCATGCATGTGTACATGTGCACACGTAATTATGTGTGTGCATGTGTTAGTGTGTGTGTTAGTATATTTGTTTGTGCATGTTTGCATATATGTGTGTGAGCATGTTTGTGACTATATGTCTACATGTGTTTGTCTGTGCAAGTGTAGCTAGCTGTGTGAAAGTATTTGCATGTATTTGGGTGCTTTTTGTTTTTTTGTGTGTATGCGTGTGTGTACATGCATGTCTTTGTCCATGAGGACCATGTGTGTGTGTGTATGTGTGAGTGGATGTGTATAAGTGTGTGGGTGTGTGTCTATGTGAGTGTAAGTGTGCATATGTGTGTACTTGTGTGTGTGTATGGTCCATGCATGTGTGATTGGGTGCATGCATTCATGTGCCTATGTGCATATGTGAATGTGTGTGCATAAATGTATGCAAGTGCACATGTGTGCATGTATGCACATGTTTATATATGTGGGAGTGTTCATGTGTGTGTGTGTGCACATGCATTTTTGTGCACATGTATGTGTGTGTGTGTGTGTTCATGTGTGCATGAGCATGTATGGCTTTTAGTGCATGTGTGTGTGCATGAAAGTTTGTATGCATGTGTGTGTGTGTGAGCATGTGTTTGTTTGCATGTGCTTATACATGTGTGTTTTTGTTTGTGCAAGTGACTATTTGTGCATATGTGTGAGCATGTATGTGCATGTGTATGGTGTGCATATATGCATGTGTGTATGCATGAGTGATTTTGTTTGTGTACATTTATTGTTTTGCATGTGTACATGTGTCTTTCTTATTTGATTACACATGCATATGTTCCTTTATGTGTGTCTACATGGGTGTGTCTATGTGTTAGTGTGCATGTTTGTGCATCTTGTTCTTGTTTCTACTTGTGTGGATGTGTTTGCAAATGCATCTGTGCTTGTGTGTATGTCTACCTGAACATGTGTGTGTTGTGTCCTTTCCTGTGGATGTGTGTGCATGTGTTGGTGTGAGTACACAGGTGTGTTTGTGTGCATGTGTATGTGTGTATGTGTATATGTGTGTAAGTACATTTGTGTGCATGTATGTGTGCATGTGGGTGCATGCATGGATATATGTGTATAGGTTGTCTACATGTCATGCCATTGTGCGTGCATGAGTTCATCTCATTGAATGTGCATGTGTGTGTGAGTGTGTGCATGAATGTGTATGCATGTGTGTGTGTACATGTGCATGTGCACATGTGTGTGTGCATATATCTACATTCTCATTTGTGTGTGTGTGTGTATGTGTGTGCATGGGCATACATCTTCAAGTGTTAGTGCTGGTGTGTGCGTGTCTGTATGTATGCCCGTGTCCATGCCTATATGAGTATGTGCAAGTGTGTGTGCATTCATTTGCAAGTGTGTTTGTGCATTTTTTCATTCATTCTTGTGTGTACACATGAGCATGTGTGTGTGGGTACAATTGTGTGTGTGCACATAGAATGTATGTCTGTGTGTGTACGTGTGTGATCATGTGTGTGCACATACCATGTATATCTACATGTGCACATGTGTGTAATCATGTGTGTGCATGTGTACATGTAATTGTTTGTGATTATACATGTATGCAAATGTGCATGTGTGTGTGCATTACAGGATTATGTGTGTGTGTGTGTGCATGTGGGTGAGCTTGTGCTCGTGTATGTTTGTGTATATCTTTGTAGTGGATGTGCATGTGTGTGTCTATACGCAAGAGTGTGTATGTGTGTGTGCACGTGCATGTTTGTTTATGTGCTTGTATGTGTGTTTGAGTGTGTGTGTGTGTGTGTGCTTGTGTAGATGTATGTGTTTGCATGTGTGTGTGTGTGCATATGTGTACTTGTGTTTGTTTAAGTGTGAGTTTTTGTGCATTTGTGTCTGTGTGGGTGAGTTTTCTTATATATATGCAATTGTGTGCATGTGTGTGCATGTGAGCATGCTAGTGTGCACTTGCGAGTGTGTGTGTGTGCACGTTTAAGTGCATTTGTGCATGTGAGCATGTTCATGCATGAGTATTTGCATGCATTTGCTCATATGTGAGTGTGTGTGGATATGTGTTCTTGTGCAACTCTATCTACGTATGCATGTATGTGTGTACATATGTGAATGCATGTAGGTGCATGCAAGCATATATATATATGTGTGTGTGTGTGTGTGTGTGTGTGTGTGTGTGTGTGTGTGTGTGTATTTGTGTGTCTTTGCATGTGCATGTGTGTGCATGCATTTTTTAGTTTTCATGTGTATGTGCATTTGTGTGAATGTGCATTTGTTTGTGCATGCATTTTCTTGTGAGCATGTGTATACCTATGTATCTGTTGTGAGCAAGAGCATGTGTGTGCATAAGAATGTGCATGTCTGTGTGTGCATGTGTTTATGTGTGTGTTCATGTGAATTTGATTATGTGATTGAGTGTATATGCATGTGGGTGTGGGTGTGGGTGTGTGTGGGTGAATTTGATTATGTGGGTGAGTGTATATGCATGTGGGTGTGGGTGTGGGTGTGTGTATACTTATGTGTTTATGTGTTCCTATGTGTGGATACATGCATATGTGCAAGCAATTATGCATTCATGTATGTTCATGCATACGAACACATGTGCATGTGTGGGTGGGACTATGTGCATGCATGTACGCATCCATGTTCACGCACATGTGTTCATGCGTGTGCATGCATTTGTGTGTGTTTATGCATGTGGACATGTGCATTTGCTTGCATGTGTGTAAGGGTATATGAGAGTGTGGGTGTGTGTGAGTATGTGCATGCTTGTATAGTATGCATTTGTATGCATATGCATGCATGTCTATGCTTGTTTGCTTAGGTTGTGCATGTGTGAATGAATGCTTGTGTGCAATTATGCATGAGTTCATATGTAGGTGCATGTGTCTGTGTGTAGGTGTATGTGCATATGTATTTGTTGGGTGTGTTTAAATGCATGTATGTGCATGTGTATGTGTGAGTGTGTGCGTGAGCATGTTTGCACATGCATTTGCATGTGCATGCCTGTACATGTGCATATGCATATGAGTGCATGTTTTTGCTTGTGTATGTGTTTTTGTGTGTGCATATATGTATGGGTGTGCGAGTTTGTTGGTGTGTCTATGCATGTGTGTAAAAATGAGTACATATGTGAGTGTGTGCATGCATTTGTATGTGTGCATAAGTAGGTTTGTGGGTATACGTGTGTGCATGTGTTTGTGTGCATGTGTGTATGTATTTGTGTATATAGATGTGGGTGTATGTATAAGGGTGTGAGTGCACATGTGTGGATGTGCATGGTTATGTGTCTGTGTGCATGTGTGTGTGTGCACGTGTGAGTGTATGCGTGTATGAGTATGTGTGTGTTCATGTGCATGTGTGTGTGTGTCTATGTGAGCGTACGTGCATGCACATGTGTGTGTGTGTGTGTTTGTGCATTCATGTACATATGTGACTATGTTTGTGAGTGTTTTCATGTGCACATTTTTGTATGCATATGTCTTTTTGCTTATGTGCTTTTTATCTTATTTGTATATGCATGTGTGAGCTTATGCATGTTCATATGTGTGTGTGTGTGTCTACATATGTGTTATGCACAAATGCATGTGTGCTCATCAGTGTAAATATATGTGTGTTTACATGTTTGTGTATGCATGTGTGCATCTCTACATATGTATGTGTTATGCATGTTTGTGTGCTTGTTTTTTTGTGTTTGTTTATGCATGCATATTTGTGTTCATGTGTGTTTGTATGCATATGTGTGTATGTGTGTGTGCATGTGTGTATGTGTGTGCAAGTGTGTATTTGTGCATTTCTGTGTGCATCTATGGTTTTGGGTGTGCATGCGAGTGTGAGCATGGGCATGTGTGTTGAGAACTAATGTTTGCTTGTGTGTGTATGTTTGCATGTGTGTGTGCATATATATGTGCTTGTGTGTGCTTATATATATATATATATATATATATATATATATATATATATATATATATATATATATATATATATATATATATATATATATATATATATATATTTATTTGTGTGTGTGTGTATGCATGCGTGCATGTGTGTATATGCATCCAAGAGTGTGCATGTGTGTGTATGCATCCACATGTGCATGCATTGCTATTTGTGTGTGTGCTTGTGCATTTGAGTGTGTGTGCAATTGTGCATGTGCGTGTGTACATTTGTGCATGTGCATGAGCTTGTGCTCATGTACATGTTTGTGCATACGAGTGTGCATGTGTGTGTGCGTGTGTACATGTTCGATTTTTTTTGTGAGTGTGTGTTTGTGCATGCATGTGCGTGTGTGCATATGCATGCTAGTCTGTGCCTATGTGTGTAAGTATATGCACACAAGTATTTGTGAGTGTGTGTGCTTCTCTCAATGGATGTGTATGGGTTTGTGTGTGCATGTGCATGTTTCTACATACCTTCTTTTCTGTATATGCATACAGTGCATTTGTGTGTGTGTGTATGTGTAAATGTGTGTGTTTGCATGTGTTTCAATTCATGTGTGTGTTCATGTCACATGTCTGTGTGTGTTATTAAATTTGCTTATTCACACATATGTACATGTTTGTGGGCTTGTACTTATGCATGTACGTGTGCATGTGTGTATGAGTGTGCATGCATGTATGCTGATGCATGAGTAAGTGTGTTTGCATGGGCATGTGGTTTAACATGTGTGTGCTTATGCATGCAAGTCTGTGCATGCACATGCGTGTGAGTGAATATATGTGTGTGTGTGTGTGTTTGTGTGCATGTACATGTGTGTGTGTGTGTGAGTACATGTGTGCAAATTTTTGTGTGTATTCCTTCACATATGTGCTTGCACACATGTGTGAATGTGTGTGTCTGCATGTCTTAGTTTGTTTGTGTTGTATATATGTGTATGTGTGCATGTCTTTGTGCATGTATATTTTTTTGTGTCTTTGGTGCATGTATGTGAATGTTTGTGTATGTGTTTACATGTGTGTGCATATATGTGTGCATGAATAGATATGCTTGTGTGTATTTGTGTGTGCATAAGTGTGTGTATGTTTGATTATGGGGGTGTGTGTGCATGCAAGCATATGTGTGGGTATGAAATCATGTGCCTATGAGTTCACATGTGTGTGTCTGTGCATGCGTGTTCATTTGGGTTTATGCATATATATGTGCACGTATACATCTGTGTATGCATACACAATTATGTACACATTTGTGTGTGTATGCATGTGCTTGTGCGTGTGAGTGTGTCTATACGTGTAAATTTGCATGTAAGTATATATATATATATGTACTTGTGTGTATATATGTGTGTAATTGTGCATGTGTGAGTTTGTTAGTTTATGCATGTGTGCATGTGCATGCATGTTTGCATTTGCATGCATATGTGTGCTTGTCTTGTTGTGTGCATGTGTTCATGTGCATGTCTGTATGTGTGTACTTATCTATGTGGGTGTGTGTGCGTGTACACATGTTTGTGCTTGTTTATGGGTTTTTGTGTCTATGCAAGTGTGATTTAGTGTTCATGTATTTATGTGAGCTATTTTGCACATGTTTTTGCATGCAAGTGAATGTGTGTATCTATGTGTGCATGCATGTGCATTCTCGTGCATGTCTGTGTGCATGTGTTTTGAGCTTGTGTTCACATATTTGTGCTCCAATGTGTGTGTGTATGCGTGCTTGTGATTGTGCATCTACAAGTGTATGCATGTTCTTGTTAATGTCTGTATGTGTATATGTTTGTGCATGTGCATATGTGTGTGGGTGCATAGGAGCAAATGTTCTGTGTGTGCATATGTGTGTTTGTGTATATGTGTGTGTGCTTGTGCATATTTTTATAATTCATACGCATGCACAAGCATGGGTGTACAAGTGTGTATGTGTGGGTGGATGTGTGTGCCTATGTGCACATGTGCAAGCAAGCATTTGCATTTGTGTTTGTCTATGGGTCAATATGTATGTGTGCATGTGTGTGTGTGCATGTACACGTATGTGTGTGCATTTTCTCACGTGCGTGTGCACATGTGTGTTTGCATTTGTGTGTAAATGCACATGCGTAGGTGTGTATGTGTGTGTGTGTGTTGTGTGCATAAAGCTATGCTTATATGTTGGGTGTGTGCATATGCATGTGTGTATGGTTATGTGCATGCATTCATGTGCGTGCATGTGAATACATGTGTGTTTGGGCATGTGAATGCATGTATGTGTGCATGCATGATTATGTGTGGATGCGTGTTCATGCACATGTGCGTTTGGGGTTTTGTGTCATGTTGTGTGTGTGAGCATGCACACGTGCACATGTCTATGTTGGTGACTTTGTTGGTGCTTGTGGGTCTTTGTGTGCATAAGTTTGTGTTTTTATGCATGCATGCTTGTGTGTATGTCTTCTTAATGCACACACACACATTCACACATGTGACAATGAACACACACACATACACAAACATGAACACGTACATAAACATATGCATGCAC
>JAIUJO010000037.1:2025182-2180182 GCA_023846275.1 Vanilla planifolia
GATGATGAAATAAAATGGAAGAAACAATATGACATGAAAGGTCTTTTGATATGGCATAATTGTTTGGAATTATGATAGGAAATGGTAGTAAAAATAGATTCCCAAAGAACATTATCCTCACCACTAGGCTGAGCATGTGTTGCAGTGTATCGATCTTTGGATCAGATATCTGCCTAGTATTGTATGTTATGTGTTATGATTCCATGCAGATTTACACCAGGCTCAGTATGTGTTGCAGGGTATGGTACCATACTTGCCTGGTGGCACTAGGCTCAGCATGTGTTGCAGGGTATCGATCTTCAGATCAGATATCTGCCTAGTGTTATATGCTTGGTTGGATGTCGGCTGGAGGTCATGATGATGATTGGATCTAGAGGATAATGCGTAAAAGGGGATTGGGTCTGGTAATAACACACTATATAAGGAACTAGCATTTTTTTATGGTTTTCATTTGGCATTACCATATATATATGACATATGGTATGGTTTTATCTTGATGCATATGATTCATCTTTATTGTTTATGGTATTTTATTATGCCTTTTTATTTACTTGGTTAACTATGTGGATTTATCTACTGAGATGTGTAAAATCTCATTTAGTGCTTACATCATAGATCATGAAACTACTACACCGAGAGATAGGAATGGTGCTGCTATAGAAGAGTTATTTCCAAGAGATGTGTGAGAGGGAAAGTTTTGGTGTGATTAAATTTTTAAAAATATGTCTTTATATATATACTTTGGATTTTGAGTGTTTGTCTTATCGACGGGTCCCCACCTTGGGTTTGTTTATTTGTCCTCACTTAGATGCTGTATCTCGCGACTCTGATGTTCATCTTGTGATCTAATGGTATTGATGTAGGTTGGGGCTTGATAGGGTGGTATCAGAGCTTTGGTTTAGAAATAAGTGGGAAAAGGGAGTGAGGACACCAGCACAGCATATTCATTTGCATCTTTAATGTTAATTCTCACTTAGGCATTAGTTGTCAATAACTTATGTGGTTTTACAGAAGTGCAATAAACTTTAGACATGAAAAGATCTACATCTGAAAGTATAGAGAAGGATAAAGAAAGAGAGCAGCAAGGAGATACACAACAAGAATTAGTGCAAACCTTAGTTTCTTTATTGCAATCCATTGGAAGTACTAGTACCCATAAAGGAGAGGCATCTATCGATTTGGTGGTTAATCAATTTAAGCGAATGCATCCACCTTCTTTTGTTAGAGAAGAGGATCCCATGATTGCTAAAAATTGGCTAGAACAAATAAATATTATCTTTGAAGGGATATCTTGCTCAGATGATAGAAAAGTAGCCTTGGCAATTTTCGTACTCAAAGATGCTGCCTGATTGTGGTGGAGTTCTCAACATCGGCTTCGATTTTCTAGCTGACCAATGAAAGATATTTCTTGGGAAGAATTTACAAAAGAATTTGAGCAATGGTATATGCCTCTGTTAATCAAAGCAAAAATGAGGGAAGTATTGAATAATCTCAGGCAAGAAAATCTATCAGTTACTGCATATGAAATCAAATTCTCCCACCTGGCTAAATATGTACTTCAGTTAGTAACACTTGAAAAACAACAGTGTTACATGTTTCGACGAGGCCTACGGGACGAAATTCGGTCAGCTTTAGTAGCAGTTCAAACAACAAAATACGTGGATTTATTGAAGCATGTCGCATGGTTGAACTGGAACTCAGTTTGCTGGCAACTAGTAAAAAGGAAAAGAAGAAAAGATTTGATTCTTTAAAGTCTAAATTCAGATTTACAAGAAAAAAAAATATAGTCTTAGTTTTTCAAGAGAAGAAACATTCAAGACCTAGTAGGTTCAGACCATATTAATCAAGCATTAGTAGAGCTAGTTTGAGTTCAAGTGGAACGAGTAGATATGAGAAATGTGAAAAATGGCATATGGGAGAATGTAGATCAGAGTCTATCTTACCAATCTATGCCATGATTGGTTGTTTGAGTATAAAGTAAAAATAGATTGCTATGAAAAGAGAATTGAAATCACAATCCTTGGAGAAGATAAATTAATCTATTTTGGTCAAGGGAGAAAAATTCCTATGATAACTATGCTCAAAGCCCAAAAGCTACTAAAGAAAGGATGTGCTGGATGTTTGGCATCTATTGTGGACTTGGATCAACAATTTTGTCAACCCTCAGAAGTACCGATAGTTAAAGAATATTTGGATGTCTTTCTTGAGGAATTATATGGGTTACCCCCAGATAGAGAAATTGAATTTAAAATTCAATTGATTCCAGGTGCTGAACCAATTTCAAAATCTCCTTATCATATGGCACCTACTGAACTACAAGAAGTCAAAATACAACTACAAGAATTATCAAACAAATGATTTATTAGGCCAAGTGTCTCCTCATAAGGAGCACCTATCTTATTTGTGAAAAAGAAGGATGGTAGTTTTCGTATGTGCGTGGATTATCGAGAAATCAATAAAATCACCATAAAAAACAAATATCATTTGCCTCATCTTGATGAGTTGTTTGATCAGTTACATGGAGCAGTTGTATTTTCAAAAATCGATTTACGATCTGGATATCATCAGTTAAAAATCAAGTCGAAAGATGTTCCAAAGACAGCATTCAGGACCAGGTATGGACACTATGAATTCTTAGTACTACCTTTTGGGCTAACTAATGCACCAACAACATTTATGAATTTAATGAATCGAGTGTTCAAGAAATATATAGACAACTTTATTATTATCTTTATTGATGATATCTTAATATATTCTAAATCTTTGGAAGAACATGGTACACATTTGCATTTAACATTACAGGCTTTTAGAGAAAACCAATTATATGCCAAATTCTCGAAATATGAGTTTTGGTTATCCAAAGTCATTTTTTTAAGACATGTTGTCAGTGTAGAAGGGATTTTTGTGGATCCACAAAAGATTTCAGCTATCATCGATTGGCCAAGACCCACAACAGTGACGAAGGTCAGAAGCTTCTTGGGATTAGTTGGATATTACAGAAAATTTGTCAAGGGCTTTTCTCAGATTGTCACACCATTAACCACCTTAACACAGAAAGCAACAAAATTTGAATGAAATATAGCTTGTGAGAATAGCTTTAAAATACTGAAAGAGAAATTAATTATAGCTCCAATTCTAGCAGTGCCAGAAGGCACAGAAGGTTATCAGATATACAGTGATGCCTCATTGTAAGGGCTAGGCTATGTATTGATGCAATATCATAAGGTAATTAGCTATGCATCTAGACAGCTTAACACACATGAAAAGAATTATCCTGTGCATGATTTGGAGTTAGCAGCTATCATTTTTGCCTAAAAAATTTTGAGACATTACTTATACGGAGTTAAATATATGGTATTTACTAATCATCAGAGTTTAAAATATATCTTCACTCAAAGGGAATTAAATTTTAGGCAAAGAAGATGTTTGGAATTTATTAAAGATTATGATGTGGAAATCATATATCATCCAGGTAAAGCAAATGTGGTGGCAGATGCTCTCAGTAAGAAAGCTAATGTTAATAGCTTATTAACTATCTTAGAAGAAAAACAATTGATCTTTGAGATGAACAAGTTATAATTGGAATATGAAATACAAAGAAACACGACGTTACTAGCCCATCTATCTGTAATACCAGATTAGTTGATGTCAATTAAAGAAGACCAGGCTGAAGACCCAGAACTACAAAATATAATCCAAAGGGTCTGCGAAGGACGAGAATCTGAATTTAAAATTGAGTAGGATGGTCTACTCCGATTTCAAGATAGATTATGTATACCAGCACATCAGCAACTCAAAGAATTACTGTTAAAAGAAGCTCATAAGTCTCGTTATTCCATACATCCAGGAGAGAATAAAATGTATCAAGAGTTAAGACAACAATATTGGTGGCCAAGGTTAAAGAAAGATGTGCCTAATTGGGTTCAAAGGTGTTTAATTTGTTAGTAAGTGAAAGGAGAACAACAAAAGCCTGGAAGATTACTACAGTCATTGCCAATACCAGAATAAAAATGAGAGGAAGTGACAATGGATTTCGTAGTTGGATTTCCAAGATCACTGGTAGGTCATGATGCAATTTGGGTAATTATGGATAGACTGACAAAAAATGCTCATTTTCTTGCTATAAAGACAACTTATTCTGCTAAAAACTCAGCTAAAGAATATGTAAAACAAATTGTCAAGTTGCATGGGATACCAAAAGTTATTATCTCTGATAGAGATCCTAAATTCACTTCTCACTTTTGGAAGAGTATACATCAAGTTTTTAGTACAAGTTTAAGGTTCAGTACAACCTTCCATCCTCAAATAGATGGTCAATCAGAGAGAACTATAAAAACTTTGGAGGATTTACTACGACTTTGCATTTTTGATTTTGAAGGAGATTGGGAAAGTCACTTGCCGTTGGTAGAATTTGCTTATAATAACAGTTATCAGTCTAGCATTGGAATGGCTCCAAATGAAGCATTTTATGATAGAAAATGTCAATCACCTTTATGTTGGAATGAGGGAAAGGAAATAAGTTTGATGGGTCTTACATTTGTGGAAGAAGTAACTGAAAAGATCAAAACTATTCGAGAAAGAATGAAAGCAGCCCAGGACAGACAGAAGAAATACTATGATATCAAACACCGAATGATAGAATTTCAAGAAGGAGAGCATGTATTTGTTAAAGCAAGTCTAACAAAAGATATCATCAGGTTTATAAAGATAGGAAAATTAAAACCTAAATTCATTGGTCCTTTTCAAATATTAGAAAGGGTTGGACAAGTGGCATATCTACTAGCTTTACCACCTCAATTGACAGGAGAACATAATGTTTTTCATGCCTCAGTTTTAAGGAGATACATTCTAGATCCCTCTCATGTGGTGAATTACATAGATCCAGACATCGAAATTCAGAAAGATCTATCTTATCCAGAAACATCAGTGAGGATCCTTGATCGACAAGAGAAAAAGCTAAGAAACAAGGTTATTCCCATGGTTAAAGTCTTGTGGCACGATCAAACAGAAAGAGAAGCAACATGGGAAGCAGCGATAGATATGATCACTCGGTATCTAGAACTGTTCTAAATTTCGAAACAAAATTTTTAAAAGGAGGGAAGATTGTAACAGCCCTAGTTTTCTTTATTTTATTTATTTTATTTGCTTAAAAGAAAGAGCTTTTTAAGATGAATCCAACTATGTTTAATTTGTAATTTTTGGAGCTCTAATGAATGAATTATGAATTTTTAAAATTTGGAATAACTTTGTAACGTTAAGGATAGATTTGTAATTTTTAAATGTCGGCTTAGTTCAAATTCGATTTGGTTGAGGATATATTTGCAAATACTAAATTTAGAAGGGATTTTCTGAAAAATGCGGTTCATGGCAAGTCGGTTCCGACCTCATTATAAAACCTGACCCATGTGTGTTTCAAACGCACTTTTGCGAACATGACAGCGATGGCCAGCGAGGATTTTCGTGATTTCCAACACGTGACGGTGACGGTTGACGAAGGTGAGAATTTTTTTTATTTTGTCGTCGGGTTTTATAAGTGTTTACGATGAGTGGTGGTCAATTAGCCGGCGAGAGATGCAAGAGATTTCGAGTTCGCAGGCGAAATATTTCGGTTTCGCCAGACTTATAGAAGAGAGAGAGAGAGAGAGTGAAAAACCAGTCCATGCCTTTGGACCGGGTATGCTACTAAACCGGGCTGCCAAACACCGGCGGCCCAGCGCGCCGAGTGTGCGCGGTCCAGCGAGCCTAGTGTGTGCGGTCCAGCACCGATAGGCACTGTCCCACGCGCCGAGAGCGCGCAATCCAGCGCTGAGTGTGCGTTGTCCAGCGAGCCAAGTGTGCGCGGTTCAGTGCCGATAGGCACGGTCCCGCGCGCCGAGAGCGCGCCGTCCAGCGCCGAGTGTACGCGGTCCAGCATCGGGCGTGGGCGGTCCAGCGCCCGCATAAACTGATTATTGGATTTTTTTGGGGGTTTGTTTGGGAAAGCTTTTCAGAAAACACTTTTGGTTAATAAACATATTTTAATTTGTGACCATGGCCTTTTAGGACATCAAGACAATTAGAAGTGGATAAGAAAATTTGGTACAGTAAATCTAGGTAGATAAATTCCTAATCCTATGAGGTAGTACAATATTATGTGTTTCTACATGCTTTTCTTACTGTTATAAAATTGTGATTGTTGCATATGTTTATGGCATAAAAAGAAAGAAATACTATGGTATGGATTACTTATGCATTTGCATGAAAACTGAAAATGAAGAAATAACATGGTATGATAATGAAATAAAATGGAAGAAATAATATGACATGAAAGGTCTTTTGATATGGCATAATTGTTTGGAATTATGATTGGAAATGGCAGTAAAAATGGATTCTCAGAGAACATTATCCTCACCACTAGGCTCAGTATGTGTTGCAGGGTATCGATCTTTAGATCAGATATCTGCCTAATGTTCTATGTTGTGTTATGACTCCATGATGATTTACACCAAGCTCAGCATGTGTTGTAGGGTATGGTACCATACCTGCTTGGTGGCACTAGGCTCAGCATGTGTTGCAGGGTATCGATCTTCGGACCAAATATCTGCCTAGTGTTATGTGCTTGGTTGGATGTCAGCTGGAGGTCATAATCATGATTGGGTCCAGAGGATAATGCGTCAAAGGGAATTGGGCCAGGTAATAACACACTATATAAGGAACTAGTATTTCTTTATGGTTTTCATTTGGCATTACCTTATATATATGACATATGGTATGGTTTTATCTTGATGCATATGATTCATCTTTATTGTTTGTGGTATTTTGTTATGCCTTTTTAGTTACTTGGTTAACTATATGGATTTATCTACTGAGATGTGTAAAATCTCATTTAGTGCTTACATCACAGGTCATGAAACCACTGCACCGAGAGATAGGAATGGTGCTGCTACAGAAGAGTCATTTCCAAGAGATGTGTGAGAGGGAAAGTTTTGGTGTGGTTAAATGTTTAAAAACATGTCTTTATATATATACTTTGGATTTTGAGTTAATGTTTGTCTTACCGTCGGGTCCCCACCTTGGGATTGTTTATTTGTATGCTGTATCTCGCTACTCTGATGTTCATCCTGTGATCTAATGGTATTGATGTAGGTGGGGGCTTGACACAAACACAAAGACATATACATATGCATGTGCTCATATAAACACATGCATGCACACATAAGCACACACACCTACACAAACATACACATGTAGAAACACATTAAAAACTCACACATGAGTTGACACACACATGCACACATGTAAACAAATAAACACATGCACATACACACATACCCTCTAAAACATAAACATAAATGAACACATACACAAGCATGCACATCACATACACACCCATGCACGAATGCATGTGCACACATGCACAAGAACATAAACATGCACACACATGTAAGTACACACAAGAACATGCACACACGCACACACATATACATGCACTGACACATAAACACACACACACAGGCACCCATACACGAACACACACACACACACACACATAGACAAAGACAAATACAAGGACATAGACATGCTCACACCCACACACATGTGTGCATGTACACACATGCAAAATCAAGCATACATACAAGCACATATAAACATGAACACACTATCACATGCATGTACCCACACACTCAAATGTGTGTGCATGCATGCACACATGAAAACACATGCACTTGCACACATATTGACACAACCCACTCTCATACAAAAATATCCACACACACATACACAAACGCACATACATGCATTTGGACAAATGCACAGACAAGTAGACACACACATAGACATATGAACATGCACAACGACAAAGACATCTGCATGCATGGAACCACACACATGCCCCCACAAACTCACACAAGCATTTACACACACACACACAAACAATATGACCACCTACACATATGCATAAGCACATACTTGTACATGCACAAACAAGCTAACATGTACAAATGCACACATACACGCACTCGTACACACACAATTATGCAGAGACACATAGGCACACAAATATGCATATGCACAAATATAAACACATACACATACACACATGCAAGAACTGATGCACAACACATACACAAATTTATAGTCACAAAAAGCAAGTACAAACACACACGTACACATGTATACACAAATAGATGTGCACAAATATACACACACACACTCAAACACACACCCACAAATGCTCTCTCACAGACACACATGCAAACAAACACACACACAAATATATCCTAACATACACATGCAAAGATACACACACACACATGTGCACACACCTCAAACTCTTGCCCACATACACATAAACACACATGCATGCATTTATGCAAATGTACAAATACAAACACTCATGCACAAACACAGATTAATACATACACATGTGTACATAAGCACACGCATAGTCATGCACACACAAGCATGCATAAACACACCCATGCATGCATATGCTAGCACACACAAAGATGCATGAACACACACACATGCACATACACACACACAGAAGCACATGCACATGTACATGCACACATGAACACAAGTGCACACTGACATGCAGTCACACAACAACTACACCCACCCACACACATGTATGAGTTCTTCCCTACACATACATATAAACAAACTTGCATGCATACACAAATGTACACCCACATATATGCACCCATGCACACACATGCATGAGCAGATGTACACAAATGAACATACCCATGTAAACATGTTCACAAATATTCTGATGCACATGCACGCACACACAAATTCATAAACACATGTAGGCACACACATACACACAAATAAGTATACATGCATGCAAGTAGGCACACACAAATCCATACACATGAATACAAACATGCTCACACACATAAGTGCATGCAAACATACACAAAAGCAACCATGCACATGCCCACATACACACACATGCTCACAATCACACAAACACAACAACACACACATAGATACACACATATACACGCATACACGAGCACACATGCACATGCATAGGTACACACACAAACACTCATGCCCTTTCACACACACATAGATGCACACATATATGCATACAAAAATATAGTCACAAATACATAGATACACAAAACACATATACGCACATGCACAATCACACACACATAAAAACACTAGCATGCATGCACACACACGTACATGTAGACACATACAAATGATCATACAATCACACACATTCACATGCGCATTCATACATAGACACATGTGCACACATGCATGTATGTATGCTTATGCACGCACAAACATGTACACACACATATATCACATGCAAGCACATATGCCTATATGCATCCACACAATCAAACATTTACTCACACACATATGTAGAAAAACATGTGCACCTATGCAAACACACATGTGTACACATGCACACATGCACATGCACACACAATTACACATTAATGCAATGGCACCACGCATGGACAGACACAAGCATAGGCACACACAAACACATACACACACATACACACACACACACACACACTTACACATACATGCAATGACACCACACATGGATAGACACAAGCACACATATACACACAAATGTACATATAGTTATATGCAAACCAACATGAATGCATGTGTTCTCATGCACATGCACGCACACACACATAGACATGCACACACATATGCACCTATTAGCATATATGCACACATATACTTGCACACACTCACAGACATGCACACACATACACACACACTCATGAACACACACGCTCACACATATGAACAAACAAATGAACACAAGCATGCATGCACAAACAAACACACAGACATGCACAAATGCAAAGATGCACACACACATACACATACACAAACACATACCCAAATGTACACATGTGTACGTAAATAGACAAGTGGACATACATACACATATACGCACACACGCGCATGCATATAAATGTATATGTAAAAATACAAAAGCACAAACACACATAAACACATGCATATACATACATGAAAATGCACTCACACACACACACACACATGCACATATGGACCACACCTAGACACATACATGTACAAATGCACACTTGCACATGTGCATTCACACATGTTCCTACAAACATATATAAGCACACACTCACAAACTCAAATGCACAAGAACACACACTCATACAAGCATGCATGCACATATACGCACACACATTGATACACATAAATACATACACATAATAATGGACATACACAAAAGCATGCACCCACACACAAATAGACTAATGCAAGCAAGTACACATGGAGATGCATACACCCACACCCACACACACACACATAAACATTCACTCACCCACATATGCAGACACACACAAGCCCAAGTATGCAAACACATGCACTCATGCATGCACACACATGTGCACATTTGTACACACACATGTGCATGCACACACACATTACTACACATGAATACACACACACATAAACACACACATACACTCACACACATGCATAGAATCATGAACATGTACACTCACACAAACACACACACACATACATGCATGCAACAAAACATATAGGCATGTGCATAAACACATGCACACATAGGAGCACAAACACATGCACACACACGAACAAACACATGCACAAATGCAAAGATGTACGCACACATACACATACACAAAAACATACCCAAATGTACACAAGTGTATGTAAACACACAGGCGGACACACATACACCTACACACAAACAAGCATAAATATAAATGCATATGCACAAATACAAAAGCACAAACGCACATAAACGCATGCATATACATGCATGAAGATGCATTCACACACACACACATGCACATCTGGACCACATGTAGACACATGCATGTACAAACACACACTTGTACCCATGCATTCACACATGTACCCGATAAACATATATAAGCAAACAAACTCACAAACTCAAATGCACAAGCACACATACTCACACATGCATGCATGCACACATACACACACACACACACACACGTAGATACTCACAAACACACACATGCAGAATGATGCACATACACACAAGCATGCACCCATGCACAAATAGACTAATGAATGCAAGCATACATGCACTTGCATACACCCACACACACACATGCATACGCATTCACACACCCACATATGCAGACACACACAAGCCTAAGTATGCAAACACATGCTCTCATGCATGCATGCACACACACACACACATGCACATTCATATACATATGCATGCACATACGCACTACTCACGCATGAATACACACAAAAATACATAAACACACACATACGCTCATACACATGCTTAGAAATATGAACATGATCACACACAAACACGTACAGACATACATGCATGCAACTAAATGTATAGACATGTGCATAAACACATGCACACATAGGAGCACAAACACATGCACACTCTCATGGATATACACATGCAAGAAAGCACTCAAGTGCATGTATAGATGAAGACACATACACATGCTCACCCACAAACACAAACACAAGCACACACATGAACATACACACATGCACAAGTGTATGCACCCATACACACACATGTGCAAGCATACACACACATACATACACAGACACACCCATACACATACCCCTCCTACAAACACACAAACACATGCTCGCATGCACAAATACACAACATAAATGTAGACACATGACCATACACATGCACACACACATGCACACACAATAGATACACACACGCACACACTCGCACACATGCACAACAACACAAACGAACATGTACGCACCTAAGAACAAACACACATGCATGCAAGCATACACATATAAATAGACATGTGAACCCATGCACACACAAGCTTAAACACACATAAATACACACACATTCACATAATTTTGTGCACATATTTAGGCACACATGCACGAACACTCGCACACTCACACATGGATGCATGCAAGAACAGTAGACACACATGCACAAAAACATGTGAACACACACACTTACAAGTAGAAGCACACAAGAACACACATGCACATAAACACATGCACACATACGCATTCACAAATACATGCACATGCATAAATTCATGCACACACACTCACACAAACAT
This sequence comes from Vanilla planifolia, assembly GCA_023846275.1. Lineage (NCBI taxonomy): Eukaryota > Viridiplantae > Streptophyta > Magnoliopsida > Asparagales > Orchidaceae > Vanilla > Vanilla planifolia. Next base: position 2,037,275 of record JAIUJO010000037.1, read on the forward strand.
GCTTACACATGAACATTTAAACATGCATGCACAAACTAACATGTACGCATACACATGCACACAAAAGTACATTAATGGAAATACATGAATGCACATGCACATGCACACATATACACATGCACAGACACAAACCCACATAGATATATGCTAATGCATACAGACATGCATGTGCATATATACATGCACATGCATAAGCAAAAAATGCAACCATGCACATAAAAACATGCACATATACATACACACAAGCACACATGCACATGCACACACACAAGCAAGCAGGCACACACAAATAAGTACACATGCATAAACGTCCATGCACATGAACCCTTACTTAAGGATACGTGTGTGCACACACATACATATTTATGTATGCATAAATATGCACATGCGTATGCACACATACACACACATAGACATACTTGCATGCATATGTGTACATACACACTCACACACACAAAACTATATCACAAGAATGCACACATGCCTGCAAGTGCACACACACATACACACAAACACTTATGCATACACATATGCATGTGTACCCTTGCACACACATACATACACAAACAAGTATCCATGCAAACAATTGGAAATACACACACACTCACATAGATGCATATCACACTCACACACATACATTTGCACACACACATGCACTGAATCTTGTACATACACACACCCACACATAAGCTGTCATACACACATACACAAACACATGCACAATCTTGCATACATGCACCATTGCTCAAACACACACACACACACACACACAATTACATACTCAGACAGTCAAATGCATGCATGCAAGAATGCATCCACAAATGTAAATAGAAGTTAAGCATACACACAAATATATATGTACACACACTTATACATGGATGCCCACATGCTCACATAGACACCCACACACAAGCACACCACACCTACACATATTCTTACATGTACACACATGTAGACATGCATATAGTATGTGCAAAAACATGCACACACCCGCATGCATACACACACACAAACACACATAAGCACACACACACACGTACATGCCCACACAGACACATGTGCACATGCACACACATATAAACACACACACACACACATGTAGACATGCACATGCATGCTTACTCTCACACACAACATGCACACATTCACATACACATCCACACATACACTCATAAGAACACATGTGCACATACGTATACACACACATGTACACCCACACACAGAGACAGTCAAATGCATACATACAAGCACGTACATACATGTGTGCACACACTTATAGAAACATGCATATACAAAGACATACACATGCACATACACACATGCACACATTATCATCCTCACACACAAACAAATGCACACTAACATGCATCCAAACACCTACACACGTGTGCACATGCACAAGCACATAGATACACAAACATATGTAAGTGCACATACACAGACAAACACATGCACCCATACACACAACCATGCACATACTAACACACACATGTATATGCACACACATGGAAACCTACTCATATACAGACAAACACATACATACCAATGCATACATGTATATGCAGTAGATAAATGTGCACATATGCATATGCATATGCACGTTCTTAGTAATACATGCACATATGCACGCATAATTAGACAAACTCACACACATGTGCATGCACAAGAATACACATGTAAACACATAAGCACACATAGACACATTTACACATACATGCATACACACACACACAAAAACACATAAACTCACACACACATGCACACCAACACACACGCATGTCCAAGAACAAGCACATAGACATTTTCTCACATGTATAAGCACAAACATAGACACACATGCACACACTCAAACTCACAAACATGCACAAATAAGCTCAAAGATATGCATGCAAATGCACATGAAAATGCATGCACACACATGCACACACATACACACACACACAAGTACATACACATGGGTGCATACACATGCATACACCTAAACACATACAAACAAAAATGCAATAATGCATACACACACACATGTACATATGTACACACACTCCTATACACACCAACGTATGCACATTCACAAGCACATGCATATACACATGGACGCACACTTAGGCAAACATGCACGTAGTCATTAAAGCACACACATAAAATACACATACACACTCACTCACTCACTCACATTCACATAAGCACCCAAGCATACAAACACACACACACACACATACATGTACAAGTACTCACATATGTACCCACACAATGATATAGGCACACATACACAAGTAATCACATGCACAAAACCTCACATGTGCACATGCATAGATATATGCATACACACACATGCACATGCCAAAACATAAGCACCAACACATGCACATGCACACACATATACATGCTCTTACACACACACATTACACACACGAATGTATACACACAAAAAAAAAATGTAGGCACACCAACATGCATGCATGCATACTTAAGCACATGCACAAACACACACATACACATTCACACACACATACACACATTTTAATATACACATAGGCACTCATTCATACAAATATGCATCTGCATATACGCACACACACACACACACAAACATGCAAGAACATGCAGACTCTCACATGCTCATACACATGAACAAATACACAAACATACACACACATATGTGTATATATATATATATATATATATATATATATATATATATATATATATATATATATATATATATATATATATATATATATATATATATATATATATATATATATATATATATGTGTGTGTGTGTGTGTGTGTGTGTGTGTGTGCACAAGCACATATACACAAACACATGTGCGAATGCACAGATGCATACATACGAACATAAGTACACATACACACATACGCAAACACAAATGCATAAACACAATCACACATGCACAAACACATGACACACACAAACATGCAAATGCAAATGAACACACACATACACATGAACATGCACCCATACACAACAATGCATATGCATATGGACCGCTCAATCACACACACAAATAAACACAAGCATGCATTCACATACACACATGTACACTTGCATGCACACATGTACCCACATGCAGACATAGGCACACACATACACTCAAAATCCAAATGGGCATGCACACAGTCACACACACATGCATATGCACTCTCACATGTACATACAAATGTGCACACAAACACATACACACAAAAGGCACACATATGCTTGCTCTTGCAAATATACAAACATGCATGCACACATGCTTGCACACACACACACAACCATACACACAAACATAGATACTAACAAATACATAAAATGCAAATAGATGCACACACACATGCCTATGTAGACACATAAATAGATAAATGCAAGAAAGCATGTATGCACATGCACACACACATTCACATTTGTACACACACATGCATGCACATGTGCACCACTCATACATGCACACCCACACACATAAGCACACACACATTCACATTTGTACACACACATGCATGCACATGCACACCACTCATACATGTACACCCACACACATAAGCACACACACGTGAGCACACACACATTGACAAAAACACGAACATGAACACATACACATGCACACACATGTTCACAAGTAGATGTATAAACATGTGCACAAACACAAACAAAAACACACAAGCATACATACACATGCATGCACACACAGACACACATTCATAAAAACTCAGAAGGGATCCCGCATGCACACACAAAGGCACACAAAAGTGCTCACCCACTGTAACACCAACACACACATATAAACACACACACGTGCAAGCATCGACACACACACAAGTGTGTGCATACACACTGATACTCATGCATGAACACACAAGAATTCAAGCACACACACACACATACACATATCCCTCACACAAACAAGCACACACACACACACTAACATACATATACACACACACACACACATACACATGGACACATGCACACACAAGTAGATACATACGCACACACACATGCATGCACACAATCACACAAACACACAAGTACACACATATAATCACATACACAAATATGCATGCATGCACACAAATGTGCAAATAGGAACATATGCATACATGGACAAGTATACATGTACATAAATACATTAGAATGCATATACCCACACACATGCATATAATCATGTGTACACATAAAGCCACATACAAATACAAACATGCACACACTCACACATGGCCACTAATGTAATAACAGCACTTACATGCACAAAAATGTTTGTGCACACACACAAATATGAGCACAAGCACATTGGAACACACATGCATACAAACACATGCACCCACACTTATGCAAACATGTAAAAATATACACACTTGCACAAAGGCATGCACACACACACACCCACACAAATGCACACACAAATATACAAATATTCACACACAAGCAAGCATGCACATGCACATGCACACATGAGCATGCATACACAAACATGCACATACACCTAAATCCACAGACACTCGTGTGCTTGCAGACACTCATATGTGCTTGCATGAAAACACACACACAAACATGCATAAACATGTGCACACACTCACACACATATTCAAGAAAACTTCAAACCCATGTACACAAATCCACACTCATGCACACACAATCACTCACTCACACAAATATGAACAGTCATGCACATGTACCCATGCACACACAAGCACCTATCCATGCACATAGTTAGAAATGCACACGCACATGCATACTCACACACAAGCATGTGCACACACAACACATGCACACACTTACACACACATAGGCACACACACATACACACAGGTGCACACACACATACACACTCTTACATCCACACACAAATATACACATAGATGCATGCACATACACATATACCTACACACAATCTAGCAACCTTTCACACACACTCACACATAAGTACATCACACACATGTACAAACATACATGCATAACACACACACACATGTACACTCTTGCATACATGCACTAATGCACAAACACACACACACACACACATATGTACACATGCATGCATGCACACGTAAATGCCAGTACATAGGAACAAACACAAAGATGTAGGAATGCATACACATGCCTAAGCACACACACTCATACACACATGCACACATGCTCGCATAAGCACACACACACACATACACATACAAGCACACATACACACACTCCCACATGCACACACTCCTACATGTGCACACATGTTGTCATGTATACACAATATGCACATGCACACACACACACATAAACACATAGAAGAACACACATACACAGCACATGCATATAAATAAAGATATACACACACACACAAAGGCACATACATAGATACACACAAACACACACACTCGCTCACCTACCAACACACACACATGCACACAAGCATATGCATGCTTGTTCATATGCATGTCATGCACAAAGGCATGCACCCACATATGCACACATAAAAGAACAAACATGGACATATGTACATGCACACACATATAAATAGACCCACATGCACCCACACATAGATGCCCACACAAACACCCACATTGATAATCACTAGAATGCAAATAAGAATGCAAGTGCACACATGCATATATGTGTGTATGCACACACACAAGCAAACTTAAAAACACACATGCACATATATATATACACATGAAAACTTAAACACACATGCACACATACACACACACACAAACATGTGCACACACACTTATAAACATGCATATGCATGTAGACATACACACACATGTACACAATTGAATAAACAAGCACACACATATGTACACATGCATACACAAATAGATTCATAGGTACATGCACACACATGTGCACACACACACATACAAATAGACTTACACACATAACCACACATAGAAATACATGCATGCAAACATGCACTTCCAAGCACATGCACATAAACAAGAACACACACACACATAAGCACACACACACACACCAACCCATACATGCACACATGCAGACACATACAAAAAACACACAAACACATGCATTCTCACATGCACAAACAAGCATGCACACATGCATAAACATGCACACATTGCGTAAACATGCACACATTCATGTGCATACATACACATACATACAAGCATACACATGCACTCATACACTCACAAAGGCACACATGCACACACACACACACACATGCATAAAGACTAACACAAGAAAATGCAAAAACCTATACACACACATTTAGATGAACACATATGTGTATGTACACACATATGCATACATGTATGCATGTACAAATACAAACATGCATGCATTAGTACACATGCACACATGCATGCATACAGACATGCATGCTAATGTGCGCACATATATGCATACACATACATATACACACATATGCAAATACACATAACAATATACACACACTACAAATACAAGCATAATCACATACATGCATATGTAAACATTCACAGACACTTGAACACCCACACCCAGACATAGATATGTGCCCTTGTGCACTCACAAATGTACACACACATGCATGCACTCACTATATGCACATGCACACACACAAAGACTCACACCAATAATAAAGACAAACACAAACACACACACACACTCGTATGCACTCGTATGCACACAAATGTGCACAAGCACATTGACACACAAATGTACATAAGGGGACAGACACATGCATACATGTACACCCACAAACACACATATATACAAACAAAAAAATGCATACAAGTAGACATACACAAATAGGAACACATGAGCATAGATACACACACACACACACAAGCACATGCATATGCATAGCAACACACATACACACATATGCATACATTAATAAATAAACTCACACACAAATGCATATAGCAATACACATGTGTATGCATAAGCACACACATGCAAACTCACACAAGAACACACACACACACATTCATGTGCACATGCATGCATGCATACATGCACATGCACACACACTCACAAACAAGCACATGCATGCACACATAGTACACACAAATGTGCTCATGCATATGCTCACACACATAGACAAATATACACTTACTCACACTTGCACGCACACATACAAACAAACTCATGCATGCATGTGCATATGCACACATGTGAACGTACACTTATAAACATACACATGTACACAAAAGCTTATGCACACACAAAGCCACAAACCCATGCACGAACATGCACACTCACACACACAAATGCATGCACATTTGCACCCATGCATACACACAAGTATACACTCAAAAAGCCACACAAACACACTCACACACATCCACACACATAACCACACACAAGCACATGCACACACTTGGCCATTCACATAGACACATAAAACACACATACACAAAGATGCACACAAAATGATATGTATTGCACAAGAAAATGTAAACAATTACAAACCATTATACACTTGCACTTATCCACATGCACACAAATGCATGCACAAACACACAACCACACATGTGTGCCCTTGCACACACACATGCACGTAGTTGCACACAAATACATAGGCAATAATAAACATGCACACACACAATGCATTCACACAAGAACACATGCACACATTTACATCGGCACACACACACATGCACAAACATAGGACACACACATACAATTACATGTACACACGCATGTGCACACCCATGGATGTACATACATAAACACACATGCATGCCCATATACACACACAAACTAACACATGCACAAATGTACATGTGCATTTGCTCCCAAGGATAAATACACATACATGCACACACACACACATGCTTGCACATGCATACGCACATACACACATATAGACACACACACATACTTGAACAGTCCCCCAGCAAGCACACGGATGCACCCACACATGCACATGTGCAAGGTAAAGATGTAGATTGGTGCACACACATGCACACATACATACAAGATAAACATGCACATAGATGTGCACACATGCTAACACATGCAAAAACAAAAAAAATCATTCACAAACACACAAAAGACACATGTGCACACAATTACACACACACACATGCATGCACTCGATCACACAAACAAACATGCTTGCACACACAAACAAATACATGCACATGTTAGCACAAGCACACATACATTCACTCACATGCATAAGCATAGTAATATAGACTTGCACATATACAAACTCACACACATGCACACACATGGGCTCATAACACGAAGATGTACACACACACATATAGCAACACAGATATACCTACAATCATGCACATGAACACACATGCATACAAACACACATCAACAAGAATGTACACATGCATATACATGCACACACATCCACACCCCCTACATAGATGTGCAAATGCAATAGCACACACATATGCACACAAAAAAACAAGCATAGACACACCTACATGCACACAAAAATACATAAGATTGTATACACAAATAAAAATAGACACAAACATAGTGATGCATGCACAGACACACAAAAACACACACACACACACTCAAACACATATGCACACACACTCATTTGCACATATGTAAATACACGTGCACAAGCACACATACCTGCACATACATATGCACACATGCTCTCATACACACCCACATATGCACATGCACATACATATGCACACACATAGACAAACATTCATTGACTCACTCAATCACATGCACAAATGCACACACACACACATACACATGCACACAAACATATGCTCATACACACAAATGTACAAACACTCACATATGCACCCACCCACTAACACAAACACGCATGCACAAATATAGTTACATATAAAAAACTCAAACATGCAACACATACACACATATATGATTACAAAAACATGAGCACAAACATGTGCACACTCATTCACACACATATGCACATAGGAATACATGCACATACACGAACACACACACACACACACATGCACACACACATAGGCAAACACAAATGCAAACACATGCACACTCATAAACACACAAGAACATACACACACATGTAGACAAATATGTATAATTACACAAATGCACATGCACACATGCACACACACAAGAATACTCATACATGTGTGCTTGCCTATATGCACACATTTGCCCACATGTAGATACACAAACATGCATATATAGACAAACACTCAAGCACACCCACAACACAAAGACCCACACACATTAACAAACACGAATAGACACAAACACACATGCACTTTCGCACACACATAAACAAACATGAACACATGCACACACAAATAAATGTTTATAGGTGCACACACCCATGTACACACACATGCATACACATACCCCCACACACTCACATATACACACACATTCACATAAACACACACATGCACATGCACACACATGCAAACCCACACATACACACAAACATGTATACACATATGTATGCACAAACATATGTAATAAACATAGATACACACATGCACACACACACAAACAAAAAAGAATAATCATATAAATGGACAAACACATACACAAACTCTCAAATATTCACACATACACACACACACACACACATACATACACACACGTGTACAAATACACATGCACATGTAGACACACACAAACAAGCACACACACACACGCACACATGTGTGCAAAAAATAAAACAAAAAACTGCACACAACAACTAATAGACACAAATGCACACACACATGCACAAACACACATGCACATAGACAGACACACGAAAATGCATATCTACATGTAGCCACACACACACACACACATTTGTGTGCAGACATGTGCATACACCTTCTTACACAAACACATAAGCATACATGTAAACATGCATACACACACACACACATAAGGAGACAAAGTCATGCACAAGAATACACAAGCACACATACATTAATTAGTGCATGCACACGAACACATGAATGCATGTCTACACATGTCCTCATGCACACACAAGTACATACATTCATGCACACAGATGAAAACAAACACATGCACATATATAAACAAATCATCCATATGTAAACATTCACATGCACATCAACACACATACATAAAACCACACCCACAAACCCATATACACACAAACACATGCTCAAAAAGCACACAAAGCTATGCACATATACACATAAACACACACACACAATTACAAGCATGCACACAAACATATATACATGTACATGCACATGCACATAAACACATATGCAAGCTTTCATACACTTACAATATGCACACATGCACAAATCCACACACACAAAGATAAGTAGAATGTGCACATACATACATATACACATGTATTGACATGCATAAATGCACACACACTCAAACATGCATGCCAACTCAATATACATACCCATGATACCCATGCACACACATGCACATGCACATACACACAAACACGCACACTCACATGCACAAGCATATGATCACACATGCACATACAAGTGTTGGCACAGCACCTGTATATAAAGGATTACATAGATGCATACATATGCACACACATATTCTCTCATAAACACACAAAAGCTCATGTACACATATGAGCACACATACACACATATATAAAAACACATACACAAACACATGCTCGAATGCACAAATAAGCAAACAAACAAATGTTCATGGACACACATACGTATATGTAAGCATGCACAGATTGACTCATAAACATGCTCACATGCTCACACACATGTACTCACATGCACACACATGCACATGCACACACACTTTCACACACAAGCATAGATACTCAAACATACATATGCACAGACACACACATTCACACAAACACATACAAGCACACACAAACATGCACACACACAAACACAGACATACACACATATGCACACCCATGTACACACAAGCACATGCACCTGAATAGGTACATACACACACATACACATACTTGCATGCACACAAGAATCCATAGCCATGATCACACATGCACGAACACATCCACATGCATACACATACAAGTACACTCATGCACACACATAATTACTTGCACACACATGCACAAAGACATACAAATCCAAAAACATGTACACTTGCATATATAAAAACATACACAAGCACAAACACACACATGTACACACATGCATAGGTGTACACAAATGCTTATATACAAATGCACACATGTATATCCATACATGCACATGAATACATATACGTATGCATACACACTGACATGCACTGACTGACACATGCAACCACACTCATATATGTACCCCCACATGGATGAATGCCTGCACACGCATGCTCCCACATACACAAACACACATGCCTATGAGCACACGAACAAATGAGTGCATGTATGTGTAGGCGACTAACCCAAATGCATATACAAGCATGCACACATGCACATAGAATCACATGCAGATAATGACAACAACACACACATACACACACATGCTCACACACACACAATTACACATGCAAAAGCACACACACAACCATACACGCATATACACACGCACAAGAACACACACATGCACACACACACACACACAAACACACATACACACATGGACACATGCACACACATTCACATGCATGCACACAAGCACACACCCAAACACAAGCATACATATATGAAAACACATTCACACACTCACACATACATGCACACTTGTGCAAGCTCACAAAATCATGCACCACTCACACACACGAGTGAATGCATATACACATGCACAAAAACACAAACATGCACACACACACACACAAACATACACCCCCAAACATATGCACACCCACATGTACACACATACACACATGCATACATTGGCACATAGACATGTGCAAGAACACACACTCACACACATTCACACATGCACAAATACACATATAAGCATGTAAATATGCACGAGCAAGGACACAGACATGCTTGCACCCACACACACACACATACCTATGCTAATATCCATATGCACATACATGCACATGAGTACACACACACATACAAACATGAACACACACTTAGATGCATGTACCCACACACACATATGTATATGCATGCACACATATACACACACATTGATGCACACGTGCATACACACACACTCACACTTGCACACACTAACACACTCCCCTTACATAAACATACAAACACACACATACACATAGAAATACACATGCACACATAGGTAGAAACATAGACACAAGCACATGCATAGCCACGAACACACCCACACACATGTAACCATATGCATATGCACCCACAAACTCACATGTGCATGCACACACACATGCTCACAAATAGAAATGACTACATGCACACACATACAAGCACACACTCACACACACACAAATAAGAAAACATACACAAATGTATATATACACACATACACACACGCTCATATGCATGTAATTATGCAGACACAGATAAGCACATGACATGCACTCAAGCACATGCACACACATATACACACAAAGATAGAACCACACATAAGCACACATGTGCACACGAATGCATAACACATACATAAATGCATAATCCCAAATAGCAAGTGCAAACACACATGCACACACGTACGTACAAACACATGCACACACACTTAAGCACATATCCACAAATACACACAACACATGCATAAATACACACACATGCATACAAATATGCACACATAAACTCACAAGCAGATAAATAAACATACTTGCACACATACATGAAAACATGCACACACACATAAACACATGCACACACAAGCTCAAATGCACACATACACACAAAAACATACATGCATAAGAACATACACACATAAATGCATATACATATGCATGTACATGAACACACATCCACATGCACAAGTACACACACATGCACACATACCCTCACACTCATGCCCATGCACTCACACACACACATGCACACACACACACACAATACTACAACACTCATATAAACACATACACACATGTACATAAGTACATGCATAGACACCCACACACAAGTATGCATGTACACACTCATGCATGCATACACAAATGAACACATAGTTGTATGCACACACTCATGTACATACCCAAGCACATGCATATACACACACAAACACATGTGCATATGCACATGTACAAGCACACATGAGTAAACACCTACACGATTACACATGCACACACCCACACACACTCACACGCACTACCACAATTGTACAACCACACACACATGTATTGAAGCATGCATGCACACACATACACATAATCATGCATGCATACACATATGTACACATACACCTATGCACCCATGCATACACATGCATAAGCACATGCACACCAATGCGTATACATGCTTGTAAACACATATTCACATACATGCACACTCACACGTGCACACTCAAATACAAATATACACACAAAGGCACGCATATGCAAACACATGCATGCACACACATATGGATGAGCACAGACACACAAATACCCACTCATGCTTGTAAGTAAGAACACACACACACCCACAAGCATGTATGCGAACATGCTCACACACATTCATACAAGTTAAACACACACCCATGCTCATATACACACAGAGCACTCACACACTTACATAGCCACACAAACATATGCATCCAAACAAATACACACCTACAAATACTCATGCCTATGCACACACACACACATACACATATGTGCCCACACAAATAGAATCACATATGTATTAAAGCACACATACACACATGCACATATCCATACATATACACACACACACACTACCACACACTCACACACACCCACACGCATATGCACACATGCACATGCCCACACACATGCATGTATATACACATACACATACCCAAACATGTATAGACACACATGTATACATGCTCACACACACACACACACGTATGTGCCCACACTTACACATGCGCACATGTGTAAACAAACTTTGCATCCACGAACACACACTCGCATACACATATGCACATACACACTTAATGCACATGCATGCACTCATATGCACGTGCAAAAGCACTACACATGAATGGACACAAGCACGAGCACACAAAATGATGTAGACACACAAACACATAATCACTAGCATACATGCATGCACATTAATGCACATGCACACACACATACACATGGGAACACAACCACTCAGACATGCTCACAAACAAGAATAAATGCACAGACACACACATGCATGCAAGCATACACACATTCACAAACAAACATGTGAATGCATACATACAAACATATGCACGTGCATAAGCATAAAGACACATGTAAATATACACACATGCATATAAACAAGCATGTACACCTACAAACACATACGCACACATGCACACAAACCTATGCACTTGCCCGCATACACAAAAATAAACAAACACACACATATGCATATGCACACACACCCATATGCACATTGATGAACATGCACATGCACACAAACAAGAACATGTGCACATGCACACACATGTAAACACATGTACACACATGCACAGATAGATGCTCACAAACACACATGAACACATAGTCGCACACACACCACAAAGACACATGCACATACCTGCAAATGCACATGCAATTACATGCATACAAACACACTCATACAGTCAAACATGCAAAGACATACATGCGCACACTCTCGTACACATGCATGCACACAAATATGCACAAATAGAGATATAAATACACACATACACAAATAAACATGGGCAAACATAAGCACACAAACGAACACACTCTCCTGCACTCATATGAAAGATCTCATATGCAAACTTGCACACACACACACACTTTCCCACACATGCACATGTATACATACCTACATACACATGCATAAGAACACACCTGCATACACATGCACAAACATAAAGCACAAATGTGAACACACTCACCCACAAAGATGCATAAATGCACACAAATACACACACACAACACACACACCCCACACATGCACACAACACAAGCAAACACAATAAGAACACTTACACACACATGCATACACACACATAAACATATTCACTCATACATGTATTCATAGACACTAGCAAACAAAGATAACCAACTACCCACACACATATGCACATGCATGCTCACTCACACACACATGCATGCACCTACACAAACATACACATACACACATATAACAGACACACCCACCCATGGACACAAACACAGACATCTGCACATGCAGAGCCATATATGCACACACACATGTGTGTGCAGGCACAACAAGAAAAATACACACACATACAAAGACACATACACACACACATGAACACATGCGAACACACACACACACATACAACATGCATTTACACTCACCTACACACATGCACAAACAAATTGGAACACATGCCTACACATATAGACACACACACATGCACACACACATATGCCCATACATGAACGCACAAATGCTCACTCTCATACACACCTAACCACACACTTATAAAAACATACACACACACACATATAAAAAAGTACACACATAAATACACACACACGCACATGCATGCACTAATGTATACACACACATATGCACATGAACACACAAGCACAAGCAGGCACACAAACATATGCTCACATGTTCATCCACACACACACACATACACTCTTACATACATGCTCATAAACATGCACACAAACTTGTACAGACAAATGGACACATACACATGCATGCACACACATACAAAATCATGCACACAAATGCACGTGCACACATGCACACCCTTTAAGATTCACAAAAACAAATGCATGCATCAACACATAATCACACATGCAAGCATAAACACATGCACAATCACACAAGTGCACACACACATGTGTCTACACAGATATAAATGCACAAATAAGTGTACGCATACAAGAACACATATGAACATACACACATAGGCTCACACACGACCACAAATACACTTGCACAAACACAAGCATGTTCATAAACACCCACAACCACACATGTAGCTATATACATGTACACATACACATATACCCACACATAAAAGTATGCACACACACATGCACACATACACAGATATGCAAACTTGCACACATGCACACTCTTGCACAAACATACATGCATATACAAATACATTCATATATGCACTCATGCACATCTACACACACTTGCACACATGCATAAATTGGTGTGTGCACATACATACACAAACACTCACACACACACACCACATTCATGCTTGCACATATGCAAACATGCACGCATGCATAAACAAATACACACACATACAAACACACAAATGTACATACACACACATGAAGACATGCATGTAAGTATCCATGCATACTCCCATGCACACAAGCACACATCGAGAAACATGCATATACACATACCAAAACACACCCATCTAGACACAACCATACTTATGCACACACACATACATATACATGCATACAAATGCTCAAATATAAGTATGATGACATGCTAACATGCACACACACACACAAACATGCACATGCACACACAAGCACTTATACACACACACATGCTCCCACACTAAAAAATGCACACACATGTCAACACTATCTCACAAACATGCAAGCAAGAATGCTCACATGCATTGACACAAATACACACACACACACACACATAAACAGAGACATGCACACCAACAAATACACCTACACATGCACATACATTCAAATAGATAAGCACACAAACACACAAGCATACATGCACATGCACAGATATGCTTGTACACACATTGATGCTCACAAGAACAAATGAGCACACACACGCACACCCACATGCACATACATAAATAAGCTCACACAAGTACATGTATAGACACACTTACACACATAAACATATTTGGACACCCATGCATACATGACCACACAAACCCATGCACATCCGCATTCACATACATGCATAGGCACACTCATACATGTATGACCATTCAAAAACATGCATAAACACACATCCTAGAAGCATGCTCACACACACATAAGCACAAACACAAAAACAAGATATACACTTGCACACACATGTACAGTCATGCATAAACATAGACACACGCATACACATGTATACCTATGCACAAATGCACATGCACATACTCACAAACACAACACACATGTGCTTGCACACACACACACACATACTTACATGACTGTACATGCATAAACACACATCCTAGAAGCATGCTCACACACACAGAAGCACAAACACAAAAACAAGATATACACTTGCACACACATGTATAGTCATGCATAAACATAGACACACACATACACATGTATACCTATGCACAAATGCACATGCACATACTCACAAACAGAACACACATGTGCTTGCACACACACACACACATACTTACACACACAAACATTAATACACATATGCACACACATGCACAAGGTCTCATACACACTTACCCAAACATGCAATAACACACAAACTCACACACATATAGACACATGCACACACACACATGTGCACAAGTATGCACACACACAGTTTAAGAAACACTCCAAAAGATGTTGATCATGATAAGAAGACTATTTATGAAGAAACAAGAATAGATTCCAAAATTTATATACATAAAACTTATGTAGGAATAAGAAGAAATAAAAAGAGAAATAGATTTCTTTGAAGTAACATGACTATTCAAATTTTGATATTTTTAGAAAAACAATCAATCATGTGAACACATGCACACACATGCATAATTGCACACACACTACATACACTTATTACCACAACCACATGAACACATATTCCCACTTATGCACACATGAAAAAAAGCACAAACATACACATGAACCTATAGACATACTCGTACACACATGTGTGTATAAACACATACACCAACACACACACATATCGGAATAAAAGGCACACCCACACACATACATGCATGTACACATGCAAGTACACACACATGAACACATGTTTCCCACACATGCATAAAACCACATGTGAACCCACACACACACACTCATAAACGCATGTGTGCATGAAGACACACATGTGCACACGTGCATGCACACACACACATATGTATGCATACATACACACATACATACATTGCCAGGTTTACCAAAACATGCAAGCACACAATCATACACACACGTACACCTACACACATATAATAGAAAACATGCATAGCACATCTACACACATGCACATACACAAACAAGCAAACCCACACACTCACACACAAGGATAACCATGTGCACATGCATGCCAATAAACACATGAAAACATACAAACATTCATGCACACAATAATACACACACATAAACACACACACACACATACACATAGACACACACACATAATACAAACACAAACACATAGACACTGTCATGGGAACACACACAATCACAAACACAAGCACTCATACACACACAATCACACACACAAGCACTTATACACACACACAAATGCTTACTCATATGCATGAGAGTGCACAGAGGCATTCCCACTCATACACATGCGTGCACACACACACACACACTCAAACACAGGTATGCATGCACAACACACAAACATGTACACACATATGCTTGCACACACAAACACGTACATGCGAGTATGGATGCACACTATGCAAACACAAGCAGGCACACACATGCAAATGTACACACAATTTGACACAAACACACAACCACATGGTCAAGCACATACATATGCACACAAATTCAAACTTATGCTCATATGTAAACACACATGTGAACACATACATACACACACAAACCTACACACATATATGCACACACACACACAAAAACAAACTTAAATACACACACATGCATGTAAATGCATTACACACATACACACACATACATTACAAGCACACACACATGCACATGGATATACACACAAAAATGCATATACACATGAAAACACATGGAACTCACACACACTTGCAAGCACTAGCAGGCACACACAAGCTAGAGACACGCACACACATGCACATGCATGTACCCAAGCACAAAAATGTAGACAAATTGGTAGATGCATGCACATAAAGGCACTCATGTTCACAAACAAACATGCACACACATACATAGTTGCATGTGCATGCACTCTAACACACATATAGACACAATGCATATAGACATATAAATACATAGACATGCAAGCACAAATGCAAATGAAAACACAGTACAGACACAAACATGCATTCACAAGCACATACATGGACACACACACATGCCTACACACTCATGAACATACATGCACATACATGCACACACAAATGTGTGTGTGCACATGCATAAACAAATGCACGTACTCACAAGCTTGCAAACTCGTATAGTATGAACACATGCACACAAGCACATACATAAGAACACATGCACATAAAGGTACACATATATACCCACACATACGCACATGAGCACACATGCATAAGCATGCACATGCTCACAAAATGGCTCATAGACATGCATACAGAAGGACACACATATGCATATTGATATACAAATGCATGAATACACATGTATGCACATGCATGTAAATATACACATGCATAATAATCACACAAATGCACATATAGACACACATGCATGTACACAAACACACACATATGCACACAAAAACACACATACTTGCACAAGTGCATGTAGGCAAATACATGCGTAAACACACATGCACACAAGAATGCATACACAAACATAAAAACATGTGTGCATACACACATGCACATATGCACACACACACAAGCACAAATACACACAAATGCACTCACACACACATGCATGCACACCAAAACACATGCACATGGACCCTCACATGCACAGACACATGTACACACATATGCACACATGCTTGAATCTATGCACACACACATACACATGCACACAAATATGTGCACATACACTTGCACACTCACACACGTATGAATGCATGCTTACACACAACAAAAGTCATACTGTTACAACCTTGTGTTTGATGAGTCAAGCATAAATGCTTATATTTCATATAGACTTGCTCTAAATAAAATTGTTAATATTCAATTAAGACAAGCCATGAACTTCAAATGTCTAAAATAGTGGTCTTCAATGCCCTTGGAGTCATGGCAAGCTTCTAAGATATTGAAGACATGCACTAAAGTTTTCATACGTGATTTTCTTTTTATTTCTCTTAAATTTTTTATCTCCAAATTTTGAGATGATGTAGCACACTAGTAGTATTAATATTTCAAAATGTTATAAAATTAATAATTATTGAATTTTTATTTTTGGGCCAAGCATTATTGACGAAAAGTATAGACATTAGTATTTGTTTTTTTAAAATTATTTAAAATTATTTTTCATGAATTTCTTTTCATAATCATTTAGAAAACTTATGATACTATGATAATATAAAATTATTTTGGTACACTTATATTTAAAAGTTTTGCACAAAAATTCCTACAAAACACCTTAAAACAACGTTAATCGAGAATATTCACTATAACATTGTGCAGGTTGACCCGACCCGACGACTAGCCCTTCCAGGCTTTTAGAAATTTAAAAAAATAAATATAAAAAATGGGTGGACTGACCCGAAAGGGGTGCCCATAGTCCAAAGGAATTCAGGGCACCGGCAATGTCGAACGAAGCACGAAAAATTCCAATCGCAAGCAATGCTGAACTAAACACAGCGAATTCATCCGGCAGGCAATGCTAAATGGAACAGTGTGAGATCAAGTCAACCTAAACCAAGTGGCGAAATATTGGTCAAAGAATAGGGAGCCACACCCAAGTGGCTTGAGAGTCATACGAACCGAATTCCTTGTAAAGCGCAATGGCAAAGTTATTTAGGCAATGTGGGACTAAAGTCCAATCTAATTATCAAACAAGACAGAAGGGCAAGCGAGAACGGACGGTTGATATTAATCAATGTAAAATGACTAGTAGGAGAATCAAACCCGAGCTAAGCAGATATGCATCAAGACACGTAATCACTGCGATAACTATTTTAATTTGAGTAGTTTTTGTACACATTATACTAATACGTGCAAGACACCTATGCGTGATCAAAAAGTCCAGATCAAGGCAGCTTATATCCAATGGCTGGGATTAATCTCGAACGATAAAAACGAGATCCATCAGAAACATCCATTTTTGGGCCCCGAATAAGACGGTGGCTGCTTTCTATCCATTACACAAACAGCTAGTTCATTTTAGAGCTGTTGGGAGTGATTTTAGAGCTCAAATTTAAGTTGTATAAATAGAGAAGGATGACAAACTTCTATGGGACACATTTGTTATGATCCCAAAGCTTTCATATCAGAATTTCAAGAAAAATCAAGTGAATACGATGCTTCCAATTTCATAAAGAGAATGTGGCAAGAAGGATTCCAAAATTAGAGGTTTTGCTTCAACAATCTTTCAATCTCTATTCCTCCATTTTTTTGGTCATGTGTGTCTCCTATTTCTCTTAAAGTTATTTTAAGTTTTGCTAATTTTTGTGTTCTTTTCTTTGGGGTAAAGGCATCCTGGCATTGTGCAAAAGCCAAGGGTTTGAGTTGAGCCCAAAAAAACTCGAGTACCTTTGGGATTAGCCATAGAAAAAAGTACCAGATAGGATTGAGGTGAACCGTATGAGAAACCTCTCTTGTAATTTTGTTTTTTTAGTGTTGTTATTTCCCAACACCAGTTGGGGGTGGATGTAGGCTCGATTTTGAGTCGAACCATCTTAAAAATCTTTTGTGTTATATTTCTTCTTATTCATTCTTAAAAGATTTAATTTTTAAATGAAACCAAAAATCGAAAGAAAAATTTATTTACCACAATTCACCCCCCACTTGCGGGATTTTCTTAAGCACAAAGAACTTCAATTGGTATCAGAGCGAGGAATCCCAATTTACATGAGTAACATCACGTAGGAGATTCACTTATGCTAAGAGAAGGTTTTCTCATAATTTTGTGGTTTTGAGATTTTTTGTTTTATGGCTTCTTCTTTGGTTGAGATGAGTGCAACTTTGTGTGAATATTTTTATTCAAACCAGCCTCCCTTATTTAAAGGAGAATTTTACTTGTATTAGAAAAATCGCTCAAAAATTTTTGTTCAATCTATCGATTTAGAATTATAGAAAGTTATGACTAAGCCTTGTGCACTTCATAGAAATTCTTCTGCTAATGAAGTCAAGCCTTTTAGTGAGCTTATTGTTGAGCACAAAAGATTTGCTCAATTAAATCTTAAGGAATTGAACTATCTTCATTATGGAATTTCTCCTAATGAGTTTACAAAAATTATGAATTTGCATACGGCATTTAAGGTGTGAAAAAAACTCGAAGTAACTTATGAGGGCACCTCACGAGTGAAAGAGACAAAACTTAACATCCTCACCCATGACTATGAACTTTTTAGAATGAATCCTGATGAAAGTATGTTTTTATGATTTAGTGATATTACAAATGGCTTGGCAAATCTTGGGAGGGTATTCTTAAATGGTGATCTTGTAAGAAAAAGTTTGAGAATCCTTCCAAAGGAATATGATCCCCTTGCAACGGCTATTAAAGCAGCTAAAGATATCAACAAACTGTCATTGGATGAACTCCTTGGGGAACTTCTCACTATCGAAATAGAGATGGCAAGGAGACTTACAGAAGAGGCTTCTAAAAGCAAGCTAAAGCATGAAAGGAAGAAGGAAGAACCCATGGTCTTCAAAGCCACCAAATGTGATTTGAATTCCACTTCTACCTCTTCCACAGATTTGGAGGATGAGGTAAGCTTTCATGTTAAAGGTTTAGCAAAAAATTTGGAAAAAAGTTTTCTTAATAGGAAATGGAAGAAGAAGAGTAAGAAGGAGAGGAAGAGGCCACCAACTTTCTTTTAGAGTGGTCAAATTGGTGATATTAAACTTAAATGTCTAAAACTCAAGGATAAGCATATGAATGAGGAAAAGAAGAAGAAGAAGAACTTAAAGAAAAAGAAATCTTTCTATGCTACATGGGTGCTTCCAAAGATTCAGATGTTTCAAGCTCAAGTAGAGGAGAAGAAGGGATACTTTCATCGGGAAACATTCAAGTGAAGAAGAAGAAGAAAATGAGGTAAGCCCTTGGACAAGAGATATTCTTGAAAATAATTATATTGAAGTTATGAATGCATTGACTTCTTTAATGAGTGCTCATAAAAAATTAAAAAAGGATTACAAAGAAAAAATTGAATTACTTGATTTTGTTATGAAAGAAGTTGAAAAAAAAAGATGGAAAATAAACATATATGTGATGAAAAGGCTTCCCTTATCATTGAGAATACTTCTTTAAAGCATGATATTTTGGTTTCGAAAGAAAAAATACTATCTTTTGAGCAGGCTAAAGTAAGGAAAACATCATATACTTCTTATGCTTCACATGCTTATTATTCTTCACATAACTTCAATTTTGAAAAACCTAAATACTTAAGCATGCCTAGGCCATCAAATATTATTTGTTTTTATTATTATAAACCTGAACATACTATGAAAGATTGCTTTTTTAAAAGAAATATATATGCACAAAAAAAAATTTTAGATGAATTGTTAAGAATAAGAACATGAAAGCTTCATTTAGTGCTCAACCTAAGTTTGCTTGGGTTCCCAAGGTAGAAGATTAGAAGAAATGTCTCCAAAATATTTGGAGACATTATATGATAGGCCTAGGACATTTAGAAAATTTAAATTGATGATTTAATTTAGTAGTATGCTTCTAATTTAGATTTTACACCTTATATAATCAAAATCAAGAAGAAAATAAAAATCCACATCTTGGGTATTCATCTATTAGAAAAAGCTCTAATCTAGAATCATAGGGTAGAGAAAACAATACATGTTGTGTTTGATGAGTCTATCCAACTAGTTAGTAAGAAGTATTTAGAAAATGAAATAAAATTAGTAAAGAACTTAGATTTGAATAAGAATGAAAAAAAATCAGAAAATCTAGAAGTAGAAAAAGAAAAAAAAAACAATTTATCTAAATGATGGAAATTTACAACCTCACATCCAAAGGATTTGATCATTAGGAGATGATTTATCAATTGTTCAGATTTATGTTTTGGTTGTAGAAAAGAAGAAATATGTAAAGAATTTGGAAATCTTATGACTAAGAAATTTGAAATGAGCATGATGGTAGAGTTAATTTTTTCTTAAGATTGCAAATAAGACAAGTTCAAGACTATGGTCACACCTATTGGAATTGATAAAACTAGTGCATTAGCATTAGCTAAAAATCAAGTTCATCATTGTAAGACTAAGCACGTAGATGTTAGATATCACTTTATTAGAGACCAATTGGCCAAAGGATTAGTAAAATTAGAGTAAGTTTCTACTAAGCTTGAATTGGCTATTTTTTTTACAAAACCTATACCATCGAAGCAATTTCAAACATTAAGAGAATAATTAGGAATTTTAGACATTTCTTAGGGTTCACTCCCTTTTGATGGTGTCAAAGAAATGAATAATTAGGAGTTAAGGGGAGCATAAAGATAGGAGGAGCATGATAATTATTAATCTCCTCAAGAATTTTCTTCTTAAAAGTTTATTTTTATTCATTTTATCACATTTTACATTTATGTCTTGCCAACATCAAAAGGGGGAAATTGTTACATCCTTGTGTTTGATGAGTTAAGCATAAATGTTTATATTTCATATGAGCTTTTCTCTAAACAAAATTGTTAATATTCAATAAAGACAAGCCATGAACTTTAAATTTCTAAAATAGTGGTCTTTAAAGCTCTTGGAGCCATGACAAGCTTCAAAGAAATTGAAGACATGCACTAAAGTTTTCATACTTGATTTTCTTTTTATTTTTCTTAAATTTGATCTATCCAAATTTTGAGATGATGTGGGACACTAGTAGTATTAATATTTAAAAATGTTATAAAATTAATAATTATTGAATTTTGATTTTTGGGCCAAGCATTATTGACGAAAAGTATAGACATTCGTATTTGATTTTTTAAAATTATTTAAGAATTATTTTTCATGAATTTCTTTTCATAATCATTTAGAAAACTTATGATACATCGATAATATAAAATTATTTTGGTCCACTTATATTTAAAATTTTTGCACAAACTTTCCCACGAAACACCCCAAAACAACATTAATCTTGAGAATTTTCACTATAGCATTGGGCGGGTCGACCGGACCCGACCACTGGCCAGTCTAGGCTTTTAGAAATTTTAAAAATTAAATATAAAAAATTGGTGGACTGACCTAAAAGGGACGCCCATAGTCCAAAGGAATTCAGGGTGCAGGCAACATCGAATGGAGCACAGCAAATTCAGGCCGCAAGCGATGCTGCATGGAACACGGCGAATTCAGCCAACAGGCAATGCTAAATGGAATAGTGCGAGATCAAGTCAACCCAATCCAAGTGATGAAATCTTGGTCAAGGAAGGGAGGAGCCAACCCCAAAAGGCTTGAGAGTCATACGAACTGAACTCCTTATAAAGCACAATGGCAAAGTTATTTCAGCAATGTGGGACTAAAGTCCAATTTGATTGTCAAAGAAGGCAGAAGGGCAAGCAAGATCGGACGGCTGAGATTAATCAACGTAGAATGACTAGCAGGAGAATCGAACCCGAGCTGAGCAAATATGAACTAGGATGTATAATCACTGTGATAACTGTTTTAATTTGACTAGTTTTTGGACACATTATACTAATAAATGCATGACACCTACGCACGATCAAAGGTCCAAATCAAGGCCGCTTATATCCAATGGCTGGGATTAATCTTGAACGGTAAAAATGAAATTCTATCAGAAACGTCCATTTTTGGGCTCGAATCAGACGATGGCTGCTTTTCGTCCGTTTCCCAAAGGACTAGTTCATTTTAGAGCCGTTGGGAGTGATTTTAGAGCTCAATTTTAAGCTCTATAATAGGGAAGAATGAAGAACTTCTATGGGACACATTTGCTAAGATCCAAAGCTTTTAGATCGCGAATTCGAGCAAAATCAACTGAATATGGTGCTTCCAACTTCATAAAGAGAAAGTGGCAAGAATGATTCCGAAATTAGAGGTTTTTGCTTCAACAATCTTTCAATCTCTATTCCTCCATTTTTCGATCATGTGTGCCTCCTATTTCTCTTAAAGTTATTTTAAATTTTGCCAATTTTTGTATTCTTTTCTATGGAGTAGGGGCATCCTGGCATTGTGCAAAAGCCTGGGGTTTGAGTTGAGCTTGGAAAAAGTAAAGTAGGTTTGGGATTAGCCATAGGAAAAATCCCAAGTAGGTTTGAGGTGAACCGTACGAAAAACCTGCTTGTAATTTTGTATTTTTAGTGTTGTTTTTTCCTAACACCGGTTTGGGGTGGATTTAGGCTCGATTTTGAGTCAAACCACCTTAAAAATCTTTTGTGTTATATTTCTTGTTATTCACGCTTAAAAGATTTCATTTTTACTTGAAATCGAAAATCAAAATAAAATTTTATTTGCCACAATTCACCCCTCCCCCCCCCCCCCCTCCCCCCACTTGTGGGATTTTTTTAAGCACAAAGAACTTCACATACATGACCACATACACACATGCAGACACACACACATGCATATACATGTAAACACAAAGAGACACATGCATGCATGCACATATTCACGCACATGCACCCTCACACATAGTCACACACAAACGCTTGCACATACATACAAAACTATGCAAAAGCACATAAACATATGCTCAAACACACACATGCACAGGAAGACAACTCACACACATAGATACGCACACACACACATATATACACACATGCATGCATAAATACTCGCTTTCACACACACACAAATGCACACACAAATGCACACACAAATACGTACTTACATACACACATGTTCAACTACATGCAAATATAGACACACACATGCATGCATAAGCACATGCACACAAACATTTAAGCACACACACACATATACACATAGACATGAACACCCATTCACACCATGCACATGCACACGCACATGCACGAACATGCATACACACCCACGTGCACACATTTGTGAGCATACTAACACACACTACTACAAATCTAGATAGAAACACACAAGTACATAGAAACCCATACAAACTTGCACACCAACAAATGCTAATGCACACACACACTCATGCACCTATCCACACACAAGAACACATACAGAAACACAAACTCGACAAGCACACAAACACATAAACACTCACAGAAAGACATGTGCTCACTCATGCAATCATGCACAAACCTACACATACACCACTACACACATACACACCACAAACTCATACACACACACACACATGCACATGCATGTAGACACACATGCATGCACACATGCATGTGCATAAGGAAACATACATATGCATACAAATGCTTCCACAAACACATGCATGCACACACACATACCCACAAGCATATGTACACTTATTCACAAATCCAAAAATACACACAAACACATACATATCCTCAAGTGCATGCACACACACAAATGCACGTGCAAACACTCACTCAAACATATACACACACCCATTCACATGCACACCCATGCATATACAAGCATGCACACAAACTCACACACATGCATACACTTGAGTGATCATGCTCAAACACATGCACACATGCATAACCATCACACATAGACACACTTAGACACACGTACATGCACAAAAAGATGAACACATGCACACCCAAACACATGCACACATATGCACACACCTACGCATGGACTCACACACACACATGTGCATGAATACTCTCACACATATACACACACATGAATATGCACATACACTATCATATGTGCAAACAAATACCACACAATCTTGCATGTGTGTGCATCAATTCACATACTTGCTTGCTAAAATGCTTGCACATATGTAGACATGCTCAAATGCATGTACACAAGCAAGCACCTACACATACACACACAAGAACATAAGAACACAAAGGTATATACACACACATGTACAACCACACATACAAATGCAAGCACACACACAAGTACACCCATGCACATGGACACAAAACACATACACACACACATGCACACACACAAAAGAATATGCACATGTATGCATACACATGCATGTACACATGCACACATGCACACATGTACACACACTGACACATACACACATATATGCATACATAGATACATACACAAAGCACACTCACACAAATAAATGCACACACATAGGCACACATAGAGGCATGCACACACACACACACAAACAGAATCGTACATATTCATAGACACGTACAAACACATCCACGCACACGTGCACATAAGTAAAAACACACTTGCACATATGTAGCCACATAGACAAACATATTTACATGCCTAAATGCACATGCATGAACATGCAAACATAGCCACATATGTGGAGGAATATGCACACAAATGAATAATCATAGGCACACACACATGCATGCCAACTCACACACACAAACTTTCGCACACACGGGCACTCACACATGCACACACAGGCATACTTATGCAGAAACACATATTTATACACGTGCACTCGTAGACATACACATGCATAAGGGCATGCATGCACATGAATGCACACACACACACCAATGCACACCCACACATAAATGCATACATGCTCACATGCACGCACCAAGAAAACACCCACACATATGCACACACGCACATATGCACAAACACACACAAATGTACACACATGCACACAAAAATATACACAAGCACACATAGGCACACAAACATGCACACACAACATAAATACACAGAGTCATGCACACAAACACATACCCACATGCACTTGAATACATACATATACACAAACATTGTACACATACATAAAGGAGCACATGCAAATACAAACATGGACACACACACACATATACACAAACATGCAAACACATATGCACACTTATACATACATGCACATGTACACACAAACATACTCACACTTGCATGCAAGTATAGACATACACATGCACACTAACACAAAAAAGCACACATGAACACAAACACATATGCATACACAGACACACACATACAAGCAACACACAAACATGCATGCACACATGCATGCATATGCCCAAACAATTGCACACGCACATGCATAGGCATAGACACACACACATGCAGAAACACAAGCACAAATATGAATATACATCCACACATATATGAACACAATCCTGCACATGCATGCTCACAAAAAAATTAAATGCATGCAACTACATTCACAGACAGACCCACACACATAGAAACATACATATACATATATACATGCACACACATAGACACACATGCACAAACACTCACATATGCACATGCACATGTGCATGTGTACACATGGGTGCATAAAAGTACAAAAGCACATGTGCATGCTTATACAAATAGAAACACGTATACCTGCACATACACGCATAACATACACACACATGGATGCACCCATGCACACATGCAAACACACATACATAAACACATAAACTTACACATGCACACACTCATACACAAAACATCGAACACACATGCAATATGTAGACATACACTCACACATATACACACACACACACATGTACACACATGCATATGAACATGTAGACACATAGATACATACATGCATACATAATTGTATGCACATGTACACATATAGGCACACACATGCCCACACATACAAATATGCACACACCTACAAGAAAACATTCTTGCACACCGAAACATACACACATGCACACAAAAATGCACACTCACATATGCATAAACAAACACACATGCTCAAAACACAAACACATGCACATACATATGCACTTGCATGCACTCACACACACACACACTTTCACAAACTTACGAATGCACACACACATAAATGTGCATAGGAACACAAATAGAAACACACACAAGCATGCAGACACACACATACACACACACACACATAGATATGCACATTCACATACACTCTCACACACACACACACACCTATGCACTCATGGGCGCACAAACATGTGTGCATGTATACATATGCTCAAACACAATCACATGCACAAACATACACATAGCCATGCATATGCACATACTTGCACGCACATTCACACACCCAGACAAGAGTGCTCAAGAACACACATAAATAAATGCACATACATGCACACAAATGCACGTACACACATACACATACACGCACATGCATGCATACACACTCTGTTTCACAGACATAATGCATTAACAATCATTTGCACAAACAAGCATTCACACAACTATAAATGCACATAAAAACATGAACACACACACACATGTACATGCATAAATACATGAACACACAAATGTACACACACACACACACTCACATATGCAAATGTACAAACATAAATAGACTCACTCACACACAAGCTCACACATAGACACACATATTTAGACATAAACCCACACACCACATACGCACATAAGCACACCCATACACACATGTTCATGTGTCCATACACCACACATGCATGCATGCACAAATACACACAAACACAAGCACAGCACAAACAAAAACACAAGAATGTAAAAATAAACACACACACAACCGCAAATGCACATGTGCACACATACACATAGATGGAACTACAGACATTGTACATGCTTATGCATAGACTCATATAGATAGAACATACACATGAACGCACACACTTACTATACAACTGGAAATAGGAAAACACATAAAAGCACACATACACATGCATGTGAACACAGTAAAACACACATACACATAAAACTATGCATGCTTTGTAGTTGCACAAACTCACAACCATGCACACACACATATACACACATGCACACAGATAAGAACCACACAAATAAACACAAACACACACACATGTATGCATGTAAGGACACAACCACAAGAATGCAACCACACATGCACATATGCATGACACACACATGCATAAACACTCATGTGAACACACACACACATGCACAAACACCAAACACATACACACCCACACACAATATCATCCACATACACACAAATATGCATGCATATGCCACACACACCCCATGCATACTCACATGAAAAAAAGTATATACTCACATAAGCACATGCACAAGTACAGTATGCACACGCATGCACATGCATATACAAACACAAACATGCATATACGAATTCACATGAAAATAAATGCATGAACACATGCACCCATTCACATGCACAAATGCACATATGTAGACAAACATACACACATCTATGCACCCATAAACACATGCACATATGCACTTAAGCATGCATATATATATGCATAAAATACATACACATATGCTCACACATGCATGTACACTGATGCACACATATTTGCACAAGTTCAGACACACACCTACACTTACACACATGCTCAAATGCATATATAGTACACATACACACATATACCCATACACAAACACAAACACACCACATCCCACACACACACAATGACATGCACACACACATGCATGCTTACAAACATGCATGAATGCTTCTATGCATGCACACAAAAAATTATGAACACACATGTACACTCATCTACACAAAAACATGCACACTAACATATACACACACATATACATTTACATACACACAAATACATGTGCACACATACACACATGCTTATTGCACATGAATGCACACACATGCACACACACACACACACACAAACACATACAAATGCAAATGCACTCACA
This sequence comes from Vanilla planifolia, assembly GCA_023846275.1. Taxonomy (NCBI): domain Eukaryota; kingdom Viridiplantae; phylum Streptophyta; class Magnoliopsida; order Asparagales; family Orchidaceae; genus Vanilla; species Vanilla planifolia. The sequence goes on from JAIUJO010000037.1 coordinate 2,068,742, forward strand.
CACAAATACATACATGCACACACTTGCATGCTTATAACACACATTCACACACATGCATACACTCACATGCACAAACACATGCATGCACACATGCACACACTATATGTGCATACTCACCCACATGCACAACACACAACGTGCATGCACATATACATGCACATGAGCAGGCATGCACATATTCATCCATAAACAATCGAACACACAATGATACACACAAATGCATGCACATTAACACTTATACACATGCACACATATGGGCACATACATGTAAAAATCCTACACACACATGCATGCACACATGCATGCACACACGTATGCACATGCACATGCACTCTCACATGCACACACACACATGAACACATATGTAAACATGCACACATGCACACACCTAAGCACAAAACATATGAGCACACCCACCCACACACACATGCCCACATGCACACCAACATATACACACATGCACAGACAAATACACAACTGCACGTTCACACACATTTACATGAGCACAAATGCATAGACACATAGATGTACACATACACACATGCACATACACATACTCCCGTGTACAAAAAACACATGGATGCACACACGTACACATACAATGGCACAGTCACACATATAAGTGCTTGCACACATAGACAAATGCATAAGCACACAAACATATGCACACACACAAATAGAGACACACGAAATCACACATTAAAAACATGTACACATGCATATATGCACATGCACACATACACACACATGCATGCACACATGCACAAAAACATGACCATGCCACACACGAACACACACACACAAGCATGTACACTTGAAACACATGCACACACAAGCACACACTTGCACATATAGACACACATTCACACACACATCTGTAAACACAAAAACATATGTGCACAAGCACACATACATATACACACACACAAACATGGATGCATTCACACATGCACATGTACGCACACATGACCACATAGACACACATGTATGCACACTTGCTCATAAAAATATGAATACTCACACACACTCACTAACAAGCACATGTGCACACACAAACACACTAATGCACAAAAAAAACACACAAGCACATACGCACAATGCACACACATGAACATGTAAATACATGCACACACACATATTGACAATTATATAGATGCTTGCACATATGCATGGACGCATGCACACGCACATGCATGCACATATGCACAATCACTTACACAAATACATGCACAAATGCACACACACATGATGTCACACACGTGCATACACACCCACACAATCACACACTTGTGCAAGCATGCCCACACAAACTTGGCACACACATGCATGCCTACACATGACAACACACACCTATTCACATGATCACATACATGTGCACACACATATGTGCTTGCTGTACACTTACATGCACACACACACACACACACACACACAATTACACCCATGGACACACTCATATAGATAAGCATACATGCACTCACATTGATGCTAAAATGCACACACATGCACAAAAAACACATACACACATGCACAAATATTGCACATAGCTTGACACACACACACACACACACAAATACATATGCAATCACACCCATGCAAACAAAATGCACCCATGAACATGTAAAAGCATGTATGCACACACTCACACACACATGAACACGTGCACACATGTACAAGCATACACACAGACACACAACAACACACATCTATTCACAGAAGCACGCACACGTGTGGATGCATGCACGCACACACATATGTGGTTACTGTACACATACATGCACATATGCAAAAGCATACGTGCACCCATGCACACCCACACACATGTATGCACACACATATGCACGCATGCACATGCATGGCACACCAATGCACACATATGCACAGAAATATAATGCATGCACACATACACACAAGATATACAAACAACACACACATACACAATTGAATGCACATAACTTTACACAAAGACTTGGACACACATACAATCACATTCACATTAATGCACATGCACATACAAACATGTACAATCATTCATGTACACATACATACACATGAACATGTGTTCATATGCATAAGAACATACATGCAAAGACACACACAAGTACCCACACGAACATGCCAATGCACACATGCATCCACACATCATATGAACACAAGTTGGAGCACACACATGCATATACACACGCATGCTCATGCACACATGAATAAACAACACAAACATGCTCACACCTGCATAACGCACACACACACACACACTCAATCATGTTGCACTAATGCATATGCACATGCACAGACACAGATGTGCACATGCACACATGTAGGTAGATATCCACAACCACTTCAACAATCATAGATACAATCATGCTCACACATAATGCATGCAAACTGCACACATGCATACACACACTTGCACACACACACACACGTACTAATGCACATGCTCACACACATATTCTCAAGCACACAAAGGCATACACACGTTCACATATGCACACAAACACGTACACTCATACACACACACACACACCTATACACACTTATGCCCACACAAATGCACACACACAAACACATGGTCACTTACATGCATGCACACATAAATGAAAACCCAACCACACATGCACACATAAACATGGCCACACATGCACATGAACACATGCACACACACATGCACACTCACACAAATATGTGACCACACATACAAGAACATACATATTGACATAAACACATAGACACGCATGCACACAGTCACATACACTTATACTTAAATGCATAGACATGTTATACATACCCACACACATACACACATATGTTAACTTACGTGCTTGCACAACTCACTCACATACACATGCCCATAGACACACACACAAGCATGTATGCACACATGTAGACACACACACACACACTTGTACTTAAGCACACATATGTAGAGGAACATACACATGCATAGGCATACCAATGCACACACATGCAAATTCATGCACATATATGCATATACAAATGCACATGAATATGCACATGCATGCCTACACATACATGGACACAAACACACACATGCACACTCACACACATGTGCACACACATGTATAATGATATGCACATAGAAACACACACTTAAAAACACAAATGTGCACACTTGCACACACATATGTAGACATACACATGCAAACACACAAAAACCACACGCACTAGCATGCCCACTCACACACCAATACACAAACATGCACATGCACACACACATGCAAACATAAATATATGCATACACATACATGCACTCAAACATGTCTACACACATATGCACATAAACAAATATACACTAATGCACACAAAGACTCACATACACAAGCATGCACCCATGCAAACATATGCACATGCATAATCATACAAGCACATGCTTGCACCCATGCACACAAATGCACATAAACTCATGCACAGACATACACAGACACACAAACTCGATCACATGCACACATATGCATGCATACAAATGCATAGGCACATGTACAGGTACACACACACACATGCATGCACACAAGCACATATGTGTATAGAAATACACACACACACCTATGCACATATGAATAGACACACACATGCAAGCATGCACACACGTGAATACGCATTGACACATACACAACCATGCATGCATGCCCACACTCTCACATACACACATGCACATGCCCATGCACACATAGACACACACCCAACCATGCACACATGCTTACACACTCGCATGCACATGCATGCATAGACACATGCACACATGCACACATGCACAGACACACACAAATGAACACTCATAAGACCAAAGGCACACATATACAAACACTCATCCATGCACACACCTAGGCATAGACATGTATACCTACACACACACACAAACACATGGATGCGTGCACACATAAACAAGCACATATGCTTCAAGGTGCACTCACTTATGCAGGATTGTAGAGACATGCACATGCTTGCATATAGAAGAACAAACATACAAACACACAAATACATGCACAAACACACACACATAAATATATACACACACATGCATACATACACACATACATATACACACACACACACACACATACAAAGAAGCACATACACACACTTATGTGCACTGATGCACACACATATTCACACAAATGCACACAAACAAAGACATGAACACATAAACAAGCATGCACATAGACACACATAGAGAAACACATATATACATAGACATAGCACACACACATGCAAAAACGCTTGCACATATGCACATAGATATGCACAAATGCCCACACAAACACACGCATGTACACAGACAAATGGAAACCCATGCACACATGCATAAACCAACATGTAGACACACACACACACACACTAACATGTATGCACATGCAAACATGCATATGAACACACACCCATGCACACAAACACATGCACACACATCCATGTATAGATACATATACAACCATACTTGCACACACAAATGCACACATGCACACATATGGGCACATGCACACAAATGCACACAAACACATGCACTCACACATGAACACAAACACAAACACATATGCACTTATGTGCAAATAAAACACACATACGCACATACACATACACATACACAAACACATACACATACACACACACACATACACACAAATGCACATGCACACAGATTTGCAAATGCATATGCAAACACAAGCACAAACATGCATATAGACACATAGGCACACTAGCCTACAAATATGAACACACACACACATTAGCACATGCATGCACATAGACTCACAAACATGCACACACACACACACACATGCACACATACGCACACACACACACACATGTCATGCACACACACACACACTCACATGCACTTGTGCATATATGTGTCCATGTGCACTAACACAAGCACATCCACATATATGAACTCATGTATACACACACACTCACACACACACACATGCACATGCCCCCTACACACATGTATGTGCATACACATGCACACATACATAAGCTTCCATGCACATACATACAACCCACCACACACACCCATGCACATTCCTTCAAACACGTTCACACGCACATGTGCACATGCCCTTACACGCACATACACAAACTCTCACCCATGAATACCCACACATACAAATACACACACAGGCACACATGCATATGCATGCACACACACACACACATGCAAGCACACATAAATGCATGCACTTGTACACACACTTATACAAACATACGTATATATGCACACACACAAACAAGAAGACATAGGAACAAAACACGTACATGCACAAGCACATACATGGAAAATAGGAACATGTGCACACACAGACACACTCACACACATAAATATACACAAGCATGTTGTTACGTGCCTACATGCAAACACACAACCACACACATGAACAAACATGCATGCACAACACCCACAAACATGCACATACATGCATTTGGACTCACACATATGCACACACACACACACACAGAGATACAAACAAAGACACAAATACACATGAACACAAGCACACACACTTACATACACATGCACATAGAAGTAGATGCACATACACACATGTACTTGCATAGCCACACGCATATGCTTGCACACACACATGCAACCATACACATGCATCGATAAACACACAAACACACTTCACACACACACACACACACTTGAACACATCCACATATGCACAAGCACACACACACACACATGCACTCAAACAATCACATGCATGCACACAATCACTCTCACACCTACACACACATTTATGCACACAGGAACGTACATGGATACATGCACACACATGTATGCAGAACACACGCACATGCACTAACACAAGCATGTGCACGCTCACACATGCACACAAGCACACACACACAATGAGTAGCACACAAACTCACACATGTACAATCTTGGACACATGCACCAGCATGCACATAACTAGACATGCACACACAAATGCTCACATACACAAACATGCACACACATACAAGTACACACATGCACACACACACACATGCACACACACACATGTATGCACAAACTCACATGCATAACCACAAACACTCACACCCATGTGCACACACATACGTGCGTGAATGTGTAACGCAACCATGCACAAACACACAAACACTCATAATCACATGCATGCACACAAAAGCATGCATGTAGATACACACCCACACACACACCCACACACACACACCCACAACTATACACACACACAAACAAATATGCACACAAACAAATATGCACACAAACACACAGACACACATGTGTATACACACACATGCTTATGTGCATGCACACTCACAAACACACATGCACACATTCACACATGCACACACACACACCCACACATGTTGACACATATACAAACACTTGAATACACATGTACACATTCACCAAAGCACATGCATGCACTTGCACATAAATACACATGCATGTACCAATGTACACACTTACAAATGCACATATAGACACATGCACCTACACATGTACACACTTAGATGCATATACATAAGAGGACACACATACAAACACACACATATACACATGTATGCACAAGTAAATAGACATACGCATGCACACATGCACCGACATGCACACCCACACTCATACACACATGCACACACACATACACATTAGAGTGTGCTCATATACAAATGCACACACATGCATATGTACATCCACACACATGCACCCACATACTTGCAAACACACAAGTGCATAAACATATAACCATGCACGTACACACACGTCACATGAATAAAAATATGTACATGCACACACATACAAATACAAGCGTGCACATATACAACAATGCACATGCACACACACATTCATAGACACATGCACACACACAATCATGCACACACGCACACATGCCCACACGTCCACACATCCACACTCTAACACTCACCTGTACATAGACGTGTAGAAACCTACACATTAGCATTTTAACCCAAACATGCACACACATGCTCATGCACGTGAATATGCACACACAAATACACACCCACACACAAGCACACACACACCCATGCACACACGTATGAACACATAGGCTCACTCACAAATGGCCACACACACACACATGCACACATACAAACAATTGCACATGGATGCACATATGCACAAATACATATACGTATAAACGTACAAGAAAAAACATAAAAAAACATACTTGCATGCACACATGCATTCACATATGAACACACATGCATGCACACCCATACATTCATACATGCATGCATACACACATTCACACACATGCACATGCACATGTGAGAAAACACATGTGCACACTCACGCACCCACACACTCGCACAAACATGAATGCACAGACACAAGCATACAAAATCATGCACTCACACACATACACACACAAGCACTTAGACATACACACATGCACGTACATGCACTATGCATAAAAAATTATACACACATGCTCATACATGCACATGTGCTCGTATGCATATGCACAAAATAACACACATAAATGCAACATATGCATATACACACACAAACACTATCGCACACATAATAGCACATACACATGCACACATACAAACAATGAACACACACATGTACACAATAGCCCACACACACTCACACACCTATATGCACACACACACACACATATACATGCAAAATCACACTTGTACTCAAACAACCAACCTCACTCACACACATGTGCCCGTATGGACATATGCACACACTCACATACATGCTCTCTCATATATACAAAGACATACACACACAGACTCACAAACACTAACACAAGCCCAAACATAAGAATGTAGAGGCACAAACTCATACACACACAAGTATAGTCATGCACATGCATAGACACATACACACACACCTAAACATACACATGCACACACACACATGCATGCACATGCATGAGCACAAACCTACATAGATGCAAAATGCACATGTGCTCACACACCATTATCCACACCCATGCACATGCACACATGTTCACACACATCACAAATAAAAATGCACATGCATGTATAAACATCCACACTAATGTAAAAAAGACACACATGCAAACACCAACATGTGCATGTACACACACACACATGGGCTCATAGGCACATACACAAACACCCACAAACCACACACCTGTACACACAAGCACTAACGAACACACACATGCACATGCATACATATAAACATAGCACACCCATGCACACCCAAACACACGCACACATGAAAACACACATACACTCATGTGCATAATAGTGAACACACATGCAAGCACATGCACACATCTAGGCACACACACACATATACACATACACACATGTTCAAACATGCACACATGAATGCACAACACACATAATTTCATAAACATGCATGTGCAAACTTACACACATGAACACAAGAACATGCATGCACGTGCACATAAGCATACAAACACTCATGCATGAAAGTAAGCACATACACACCCATACACATAACTACAAACATGCACACATGCACACATTCACATACACAAACATGCATGCATGCACACCTTCATACACAAGCACATACGTGCAGGTAAGCACATGAACACCCACACATACTCATTCCTATGCACACACATACACAAACTTGCACATAAAAATATGCACAAACAAAACCACATGTGCACAATAACACCCATGCACATAAACACATAAGCACATGCACATGCGTATGCACACAAGCAAGCATGCATACACTCACAAACACACACATAAAACCACATGTATAGATAAACACGTGAATATATGAATATGTAGATAGACAAACACATGCATGTACACATGCACAGATGTCACACACACATACACACACACACAAACATGCACATGAACACACACAAAACATGCCCATGCACACACACGCTCTCTCTCACACACACACCCACATGCCACCACACTCACAATCATAAGAAAACAAACTTGCACATGCAGTGCACAAACTCACTCACACAATTACAAATAGATCCATGAATAAAAGGATAACCGAGACTTACATACACACATACACATGAGACAAAAACACATGCATGCTCAAATACACACACATGTGTGCACACACTGTCACACACAAAAAATGCACACCTATAAACATAAGCACAAATGCACTCACACGTGTATATACATGTGCACTCAAAAGCACACATAGACTTGCTGATGCACACACACACACACACGTAAAAACATGCATGTGCACACACACAATCATGCACACAAATAGACATGTTCACACATATATGCACATACACACATACACATACACATGCACATCCACACACAAGCATGTAGGAACACAAGCACACACCAAAATAAATACACATATGCATGCATTCACAAACACATGCATATTAACCAGCATTGAACACATGCACATACACATGCAAGAAAATACTTGCACATGCACATATGCACACACACTAATACACACATTCACATGCACTCATGCATACACATAGACATAAATATGAACGTTCACACACATGTGCACATATACACACACAAACATGCATGCACAAATGCACACAAGTATTTGCTTACCCATAGACATGCAAGTACACACAAATGCACATGGACATGCACAAGAACACACACACAAACATGCATACACCTATGCACAAACATGTACACACTTGCATACACACTTGTATAGACATAGAAATGTGTAACGATACATGTATACACATTGGAAGAAACACACCTGTGCACCTACAAACACAAATTATTTTGCATGCATACACAAACGAACCCACACATATACATGCATGCACCCACACACACACACACACATGTGCATGCATGCACACACACAGACACAAACACACATGCACGCATACCCATGCCCACACATATATCTCCCTCACATGTATGCACATACACACACACATACACACACACATAAACACACACATGTATGCAGCACCACACTAACACCTACACACATGTACGTAACCATAAACTTGCACACACCTAGACCCATAAACACACACAAGAACACATGCACATGCACACACATGAACACGTGAGCACACACATTTGCACACCTGCACACACAAGAGCACACACACATGAAAACACATATACACGCATGCTCATAATTGCACACACACATGCAGGAACATAGATGCACGTAAGAACACGTACACAGACACATACATACACATTCATACAAGCACACACACAAACATGGTTGCACAACATGCACAACTACATAAAAATACATACACAAACACATGCACAAATGAACACAAGAAAATGCATGCAAGCATACACAAACACACACACAAACATACACATATTCCTAGATGCTCAAATACACACACAAACATGCAAATATGCACATATGCACAAATAAATGCACACACACACATGCTCAAATGTATACACACACATACACAAACACATGCCCACATAAAAATGCACACACACCCTTATACACAAACACAAATTCATATGCATAGTTACATACATCCACACCGACACACACTCATGCCCATGCACACAAATACACATAGATTCTCACAAATGCATGCAAATAGAATCATGAATGCACAATCACACCAATGCACACAAAGACACATGCATATGCACACATGAGCATACATACATGTATACACACACACATGTACAACCACATGCATAGATAGACACGTGCATCTACACACGCAAACAGACACACACAAATGCATAGAAAAACACTTATGCACATGCATGTACAAACACACACATGCACACACACATACATGCACTCAAAGATGCACACATACACATGCACATGCACACTCAAACACACACACATGCATACACATGTACACACCCATGCATGCACATGCACACCTACAAGCATGCACGTATGCTAAATCCCACACACACTTTCAAAGACATGCATGCACACACACATATGTGAATCCATGTAAGCACAAGTATAAGCACATAGACACACACATGCACATGCTAAAGCAAACATGCATACATGCACTCAGTCAAATTAACATTCAAAGATGCATGTACACATGCACACAAAAGCATGTACATGTGAAGACATAGTCGCACATATACATGCATGTACACACACATGCACACAAACAAGCATAAATGCATGCATGCATGTGCACATGCACTCACACATGCATACACATATGCACACACACACATGCATAGATATGCACACATGCACATACACTTACATGTGCAAACACACATACACATGCTAGCACATGCACTTACACACACAAACACATACATACACTTAAACACACAAGTGCAAGCACATGCACACATGCATGAGCTTGTGCACATATGCACATGCTTATTTTTGCATATACACACAGACACACAAATACACACTTGTATGCACACACATAGACACATTTACATATATGTGCGTATACACAAACACATGCATGTGCACAAAAATATGTGAACAAACTTGAACAAGAGCACAAAAACATTGCCACAAATAGAACCACACATGTATCCAAACACATGCACTCAAGAGCACACACATACATACACACATATGTGTGCATGCACACACTAGAACACATTGGCACACACATAAGCAAATAGATGCATACACACAAATGCATGTGGACTTGCACACACATGCTCTTATGGAGATGTAGACAAACATGTAAAATCACACATATGTACACATGCACATGCAGACATAGAAAACACATGCATGAAGATGTGTCTATATTTACACACACATACACAAATGAACTCACATAAGCAAACACATAAAAGAATGCACACATTGCAACACACATGAACACACAAACATACACATGCACCCACTTACACACATGTGTGCTTGTGCCTCCCACACACATGCATACTCATCCCCTTCTCGTACATATATGCACATACACACACACACACACACATTGAGGCACTTGTACACATGCACATGCACTTAGAAAGACATATACGATTGCAAACACACACGCATGTAGAATACAAACACATGCATATACAAACACATACACATAGAGATGCACAAAGAAACACATGCACATGCAAAAGACCATGCATGCAAATACACGCACAAGTACATAGGAACACATGTACACACATTCATATATGCGTACATTGGTGTGTGCCCACCCATCCATGCACATACATGCACTCATACACAACACACACAAGCATACACACTCACTAGCACACATACACAAGCATACACACACATGTACACACACACACATGCACACATGCATATGCACATATATTCACATACACATATACACCCACCCATCAACACTCTCACATAGCTAAACAGCTACACAAGCACACTCACACACACACATGCATGCAAACACATAGATAGACACACATAAACACACATACATGTGCACACACCTTTGCATACTCACAACCACATGCTTGCCTAAACATATACACAAACAAGCACATGCACATGCATAGAGACATAAATGTACAAACACAAATTATAGATGCATAACCATGTAGATGGATAGCACACACAAATACATATAGACATACAATCACATGCACACTTGCATGCACCCTCATGCACAAACACAACAATATAGACATAAATAGACACATTCACACATGCACACACACATGTACACCAACCAACACATGCACTCATTCACACACATAAGCACATGCACACATGCACGTACACGAACATATGCACAAAAGCATGCACATAGAGGAACACACATGTAAACAAACTTGCACATGTATACATACACATCTACTTGCATGGATATGCACACCCACACAAATGTACACACATATGAATGCATGGATAAATGAACACATGCATACATACACACACATGAACTCAAGAGCACACCTATACATGCATAAAAACATACACACACATTCATAAACACAATCACTCAAATAATGGACATGCACACATAAAAAAATGGACATGAACATACACGTGCACACACACCCACACACACTCAAGCACATACACATGCATGTACACATGCACAAATACTCACAAACATGCACACTTAAATAAACACACACACATACACACACATGCATATACACACTCTTACACATGCACATGCATGAACAAGCACACACACATACATACACCCATGCACATGCAAAGGCACACACACACACACACAGGCTCACAGATATGTACACACACACACATGTGCACAAAGATATGGATATGCATGCACACCCACACATGTGTAGGAAGCAAACACTAAAAAATTATAGATTCACACATGCAAATGCAAGCACATACAAACACATGCACACATATATACAAATGCACAAGCACTTGGATACACATTTGCATGCATAGGCACCCACACACACATATACAAATATACACACATATCTATATGCACACAAACACACTTACATGTGCATGTAGATATACACACATTTGAGCACGAACACACACACATAAACAACACAAACACACACATTCAAATGCACACACATATACATGCAATCACATGTAGACACACATACACAAACATGCACATGAATGGACTTGCTTACTGACACATATGCATGCACACACAACATACACATACACACACGCACATGAATTCAGATATGTGCATATGCTCACACACATGCACAAATGCACAAACACATTAATGCATGCACATGTACACATTCATACAAACAAGTGCATGCACAAATATATGCCTACATAAATGTACCCACACACACATGCACACACACAAAGTTTTATAAACACAAATTTTAATGTATATACACATGCACACAAACAAATGTGCACATGTCCATATGCACACACACATACACACACACACACATGTAAAGACCAAAATAAATGCACATGCATAGACATGCACATAGACACACATAGGCACCCAAACATACGAATGTACACTCATGTGAATGGTCAAATGAAAATGCACACATATGTACATGCTTATCTATGCATGTACACGTAGATATACAAATACACAAGTTATACACACACACATACACATTTACTTACACGTGCATGCACTCACACACATGCACATTCACACATACATATGAACATCTAAGAACAAGCACAGACACTTTAGCCACACACATAAACACATAAAAAAGAGGAGAGGAATAGAAAAATATAAATGGAATTTTTATTTTTTGGATGGAATTTAGCGACAAAATTTATTATTATTATTATTAATTTGCAAACTAATTTCATCAAAAGTGTATTCCAAAGGAATCAATCTTTAGTCTTATTTTTTTCATTTTCTCCTCGCCCACAACCAGCCAAAAGGGGGAAGGGCCTTTCCCTTTTGGCCGGAACCAAAGAATAGACAAGAAAAAAACTAAAAGTGAGTAAGAATCTTTTGTTTTTGAAACCTTATTGCTTTTTTGACTTTGGAAGAATTCGGACAAATCTCCCCTCGGAGTAGAACAAAAACTTAAAAGGAGCCGAATGAAACAAAAATCTCATGTTCGATTTTGAATTAGAGATGTTTAGAGATATTCATGAGAAAAATATTATCTAGTGGTTGTGAGGCCCCAACTGGAATGAGAAGTTAGTTCAATAAGTATAGAAAATTCGATAGAAACGATTTTTCCCTTGCGTTTGACTATAGCTGAAATTCCCGAATCGAGAGCCATTTGAAAATAAATAAAATAGTATACTAAAGTATAAAGTATAAATTCCAATAAAATGAACCCAAACACACACACACTCATAAGCAAACAAACTTAGACAAGCACACACATGCACACATGTGTGGGGATGCAATTACATGCACACACAACATACACACATGAAAATAGATGCATACACACAATGCATGTGCACTTGCACACACATGCTCGCATACACACGTTCACACATGCAAAATCATACACATTTGCACATACACATGCACACACAGAAAAACATACACATAAATATGTGTCTGTATGCACACACATATAGGCACTCATGCACACACACGCACAAACACAAATACACCTACATAAGCTTGCACGTAAAAGACACATGCACATAATTGAACAAAGTGCAAAGACACACACACACACACATATCCACACATACACAATTTTAGACATATAAGCACTCACACAAACAGACACATACATAAGCACACACATTCACACACGGATGCATGTACATAGATACACATGTATAGGCACAAGCACCCAAATGCTTGCACGCATAAACTTGTTTGTAGATAGATATGAAAACAAGCACTCACCTTCACACACACATGCACACACACAGAGACATATTGGCACCCATAAGAATATACACACCTACACAAGCACACCCACAAGTGCTCACACTCATATACACACATAAAAAAATGCATGCACACACATACGTACTTACACACATGCATAAACATTCACTCTCACACACACACAAACAGATGTGCATGCACACATGCATACACATAAACATATAAATATGCATATCCACACAACTACACACATACGTAAGAACAGATGCATACACTCATAAACACATACACACACACATGTGTGCACAAACACATCCACGTGCGCACGGACACATGCATACATGCATACATGTATGCTCACACATATGCACATAAAAACACATACGTACACCCACACACGAATACACAAACACACACACATACACATGCATGCACAAATGCATGCACACAACCATGCACACATCTTTACAAATGTGCATGCATACAGATACACACACACACACGTGCACGAACAAACACACAGATACACGCATACCCACATACACACATGTTTATGCGAATATACACACAAACCCATGCACTCACCCACATACACATGTGCATGCTTGGAGACACAACATTAAGAGTTGCACACACATATAGATGCAAAAACATACGCACAAATACACACATACATAGACACACACACCCATGCATGCTTGTGTGCATAAACATACACATGCACACACACATGTAATGCACATAAATAAACATGCACACTCCCATGTATACACAAGCACAATGATGCATACACATATGCACACATGAATTTACAGACACATAATCACAAGCACACACAAGAACGTGCATGTACACGTATGAACTAACACAAGCACTTACACATACAATCACACACAAGCATTCACACATGTGCACACACATATAGCCACATGCTCTGACGCACACATGCATACTGCACCTATATCACATACTTCCACACACATGACTATGCATGTACACGAGTATACACAAATGCACACCCACATACATATAAACATACACATACAGATACACATACACATACACATACACATACAGATACACATACACATACACATACACATACACATACACATACACATGCACATACACATACACATGCACATACACATGCACATACACATGCACATGCACATACACATGCACATGCACATACGCATGCACATGCACATACGCATGCACATACACATACGCATACACATACACATACACATATACATACACATACACATACACATACACATACACATGCACATACATATAAACATACACATACACATACACATACAAATACACATGCACATACACATACACATACACATGCACATACATCTACACATATGCATACACATACACATGCGCATACATATAAACAATACATATGCATACACATACACATACACATACACATACACATATACATATACACATACACATTCACATATACATACACATACATATACACATGCACATACACATACACATAAACATACAGATACACATAAACATATACATACACATACACATACACATACACATACACATATGCATACACGTACACATACACATACACATACACATACACATTCACATACACATACACATACAATACACATACACATACACATACACATGCACATGCAAATACACACAAACATATGCACAAGAAAACATGCACAGCAAAATGCATACATGCATGCACTCATACAAATAAACTTGCACACACATATACACATGCACACACCCACACACACCTACACACATCCATAGAAGCACAAACATGCACACACTTCTCCATACACACACGTGCACACACATCCATGCATGAAAACACATAGATACACACACACATGCAAACAAAAACATGCACACAAACATGAACTAGTACATGCACATGCAAACACTTGTATATGCACACACACTCACATCCATGCTCACACACATACACACAAACATGCGTAGACACACATGAGGACAATAACACATGTACCCAAAAACAACCACATACACTCATGAACACACAAGCACGCACATACACAAACACATGCACACATGTACATATATGCAAATGCACGTAGAGGCACTCGTGCATAAATAAACTTACACACATATGCATGCACACATCTATACACCAACACACTTGCACACACAAACACATACAAAAATGCATACACAAGCACACACCCACCTATATACATGCAAATAAATAGGCACACATGCAAACACATGCACATAAACCCACAAAACACATGCCCTACCACACACTCATATACACACACACATGCACACATAAACTTGCACACACACACACACATACACACACACATGCATAGACACATGCACACACACACACTTGTATACATGCATACCCACACATAAATAAGCAAACAAAAAACATGCATACAAATGCAAACAAGCACACACACTTGCAAACACATGCACATGCAAACACTTGCACATGCACACACACTCACATCCATGCTTTCGCACATACACATAAACATGCATAGACACACACAAAGACAATAATACACATATAAACAAATGACCAATGACACTAATGCACAAACATAAGTGCACAGATAGACAGACACCTACACATCCATGTACGTGCAAATACATGCAAATGCATGTAGAGGCACACATGCCTACACAAACACATATAATTAAACACATGCATGCACACATGCACACACCCACACACTTGCACACACAAACATGCACATACATACATTCATACACTTGCATACACCCCACCATGCAAACTCTTAAATGCACATGCACACTTGCACACACACACACACATGCACACAAACTCATACACCAATGCATATGCATGCATACAAACACATGCACACACACTTGCATGCACATGCACATGTATAAACACCCATGTGTAATCGCACAAACAAATTCTCATAAAATGCACCCATAAAAATTTCTATTTGTACATGTACATGTAAACACTCCCACATACACATGTACACATACACACATATACACTTGCATTCACATAAACACAAAACATTAGCACACACATGGGCATGCTCATGTACACACAGACACACACATAGAGACATACACACACTTGCACCTATGAACATACTCATACCCATATGCACAACATACATATACAAACATACATGCAAGCATACACATACAACTAGTAATGCAAATATAGGCACCCACACATGCATGCATACACATGTACACACACACATGCATGCACCCAAGCACGTTCACACACACACACACACTCACAAAACCACACATGTAGGCATAGACACACAATCACATGCAAACATACACAAATACTTGCACACACACACACACACACATATTCACACATGCTTGCTTGCACACACACATGTATGCACAAGCAAATGCACCAAAGCACATATGAACCACCCAAAAATGTAAAAGAAACATAACACATAAGCACACATATATGCACATGTACATAAGGACACGTTCGGGCACAAACACATGCACACATAAACAAATGCGTGCACATACTCACTGATATTCATACATGTGCCCATGCCCACTCAAATAGATACACACAAACACATGCACATATAAGCACAATCTCACACACATAGCAACACACACACAAGTGCACACGTACATGAGCACAAATATACACACACACATACCCACACATACATGCATGCACACACAAACACACATATGTAGACAAATGCAAACATGTGCATGCACACATTGACACTCAGATGCACTAGTAGACACATGTGCTCAGGTAAGTTCATGAACATATGCACACACATGCATCGACATAAGCACACACAGTTGCAAACACAGACAAACACAAGCAAAAAGGCATGCAGAAAGAAATGAATGCACACATGCAGTCACATATGTACAATCACATACAAGTACATGCACATGTGGACACACACATACGTATCAATACACACACATGTGCCAGTATGCACATACTCATGCAAATGCGTAAACACACACTTAGACACAAACTCACACATGCACACACACACACACACAATAAAACCCACACACACAAAGACACACATACACTCACACATAGATATACTCACACACAATCACACATAGACTCACACATATACAAGCATGCACATGTACACACATGCATGAGTGTGCACTCGCACAACTATAGATACACTTTAACACACTCTCATAAACACACACACACATATACAAATGCATGTAGGCATAGACATGCATGTACACAAACACACAAATGTACATAAACGCATGCACACAACATTACACAAACTCGCACACACACACACCAACCAATAGACACACAAACACTCATAAGTACACACACATGCACACAAACACATACATACACACATGCAACATGCATTTATGCATGCAAATTCAAGCACTTGCAACACGCACATGCACAACCATACACATGCACATATACGCATGCAGAACATAGTCAAACATGTACAGACATGTGCATACATAAAGACAACACACATTACCACACAAAGCACACACACACACACAAGCACACACATGCACATACATGCAAACACACACACAAACTCACATAGACCAATAAACATGCACCCATCCATACACACACACCAACACATATGAAAATGGACACACATGCATACAAATTCATACACACACAAGCACATATAAACATGAATGCACACACATGCACACACAAACACCCACACACACGACCACACATACATGCACATGCACACACCCATGCAAACATACTCATAGACACACACTTGCACTTTCACACACATGTACACAAAAATGCACAGTCCCACATATACATAAATTATGCAAACACACACACACATAGGTAGATGCAAACACAAATGCACATGAACATGCAAACACATGCACATCCAAACTCTCACTTGTATCTATATGCACACACATGCATGCATAAATATACACACGTGACCACAAAAACAAATACACACACATGCGTACACTCGTGCACACACATGAACTCATGCACACATATGTGTGCATATAAATGCACACATGCAAGCACATATGCAAATGTACATACATGAACACAAGCACACACATACATACAAATGCACACATACAACCCCTCACACATGCATGTGCATAAACATACATACGCATGCACCTGTATATATACATGTTCATGCACACACATAGATGCACACAAACAAACACATGGTCATGTACACCCACACACACATGCTCACACATAGACACTCAGATGCACTAGTAGACACATGTGCTCAGATAAGTTCATGAACATATGCACACACATGCATCGACATAGGCACACATAGTTGCAAACACAGACATACACAAGCAAAAATGCATGCTCAAAGAAATGAATGCACACACGTGGACACACATGTACAATCACATACAAGTACATGCACATGGGGACACACACATACGCACCAATACACACACATGTGCCAGTATGCACATACTCATGGACATGCATAAACACACACTTAGATACAAACTCACACATGCACACACACACACAATAACACCCACACACCCACACACACGAAGACACACATACACTCACACAAAAATATGCTCCACACAATCACACATAGACTCACACATATACAAGCATGCACATGCACACACATGCATGAGTGTGCACTCACACAACTATAGATACACTTTAACACACTCTCATAAACAAATGCACACAAACACACAAACCAACACAAATGCACACACACACACATATACAAATGCATGTAGGCATAAACATGTATGTACATAAACACACAAATGTACACCAATGCATGCATACAACATTGCACAAACTCACACAAACACACCAACCCATAGACACACAAACACTCATAAGTATACACATGCACACAAACACATACATACACACATGCAACATGCATTTATGCATGCAAATTCAAGCACTTGCAACACACACATGCACAACCATACACATGCACACATACGCATGTAGAACACACTCAAACATGTACAGACATGTGCATACATAAAGACAACACACATTACCACACAAAGCACACACACACACAAGCACACACATGCACATACATACAAACACACACACAAACTCACATAGACCAATAAACATGCACCCATCCATACACACACACCAACACACATGAAAATGGACATACGCATGCATACAAATTCATGCACACACCCATACACACACAAGCACATATAAACATGAATGCAAACGCACGCACACACAAACACCCATACACACAACCACACATACGTGCACACACCCATGCACACATACTCATAGACACACACTTGCACTTTCACACGTGTACACAAAAATGCACAGTCCCACAAATACATAAATTATGCAAACACACATGCACATAGGTAGATGCAAACACAAATGCACATGAACATGCAAACACATGCACATCCAAACTCTCACTTCTATATGCACACACATGCATGCATAAATATATACATATGCACACAAACACAAATACACACACATGCATACACTTGTGCATACACATGAACTCATGCACACATATGTGTGCATATAAATGCACACATGCAAGCACATATGCAAATGTACATACATGAACACAAGCACACACATACATACAAATGCACACACACAACCTCACACACCCTCACACATGCATGTGCACACACATACACATGCATGCACCTGCATACATACACATTCATGCACACACATAGATACACACAAACAAGCACATGGTCATGTACACCCACACATATGAATCTATGCATACAAAGGCACGCATAGCATAGATAACATTCACATACTCATACATAACTATGCATGCAAACATATAGACACAAAAACACACACACACACAAACTCATACACATATTTACATGTATACAAATATATATGCACACCAATGTACGTACACACACATGCACATGCATGCTTACACGCACATATGTGCATTGATATTCATGCAAACACACACACACACACACACACACACATACCTACATTAACAAATGTCGGCATGCACACACACACACACACATATAATATTGCATACACATATAAACACATGCACATACACAAACATATACAGACAGGCACATAGGCATATGTACATGCACCCACTCACACATATACGAACACACACATTAACATGCATATGCACACACAAAATCACTCACAAACACATGTACATGAACACTTACAAGTTGATGCACACATGCACACCCACATATGCATGAACAAGCACACACATACAAATGCACACATACACTCATACACACAAGTATGTACATACACATACACATGCATGCACAAGCACACATACACACATATCTAAACACATGCACACACATATGTTCACACACGCGCACATATGTACATAGACACACATAATCACACAAACCCACATACACACATGTGGATTCATACACACAGCCATATGCAAACACATAAACATACATCAACAATCATGCATATTTGAATACACATAAACCCAAACACACTCATACATACTAATGAACACTTGCAAATTTGCACCCATATACACAGACAAATGCATAGACACACAAATGTATGCATGTGCGCATGCACACACACACACACACCAACACAATTCCCTTACACAAACTATAGGCACACAGGCAAGCTTGCGTACACACACAAATTCACACACATTTATGCAGATACACATGCATAATTATAGTCACACATACACACCTACACACATACATGCACACACACATTGGAATATGCATACACACATGCAAACACACACACATGCACAAGCACATGCATGCACATGTGCACATAGATGCATGCACACACACATACACACATAAGCACACAAGCTCACATGAGCCTGTACACACACACACATGTAGGAACTTACACATATGAGTGTGCAGCATGCAAAAGTATGCTTACACAAGTATGTGCACACACAAACACATGCACAATCTCACACATTCATACTTACAAACATAGATGCATAGGGAGACACATAGAAACACACATACACACATCTAAGGACACTCACATATGCACACAAATATAGACACATATACACACAAACCCACACAAACACCCAAACCCACACCCACACCCACATCCACACCCACACATGCATGAACACATGCACACATGCATGCACTAATACACGCATGCATGCATGAAGCACATGTGCACAACCTAAACACATAAGAACACACGCATGCATGCATGCACCCTCATATAGATACATGCCATACATGGATGACAAGCTTACACCTATGCCCAGACTCTAATATACAATCACACATACACACAAGCACATTCAACATACATACACAAGAAACACACACATGCCCACACACACACAGACATGTGTATGTGTGTGTGAACATGCATGCATTCATACAAGCACTAGTCATACCCACCCACACACATTCATTCGTATGCATGAAAATGCATGCATGCATGAAAGCTTGCACACATGCACAAATCCATACATACACAAGAACACATAAACATATAAATATACATACACCCACTCACACTCATACCCACATGCACACACACTCATGCACATAATCACATTCATATGAACACACACATGGACACATAGATGCATATTCTTACACACACACACACATACTCATACTCACAATGCACAGAAAGGTACACACATGCACACAAGAAAATGCATGCACATACAAATTCTTATTCATACAAATGTACATACACATGAAATCAAAAAATACATATACACATACATACACACACACACACACAGACACACGAATGCACATACATGCTCACTCACATACACATGCATATATTCCCACATGCAAGCATGCACACACCCACATGCATACACATAAGCACACACATAGACACACACATGCAAACAAATTCACACAAACGCAAACACTCACACATGTACACACACAAACATGCTCAAACACATCCACTCACATGAATATGTGTAGCCATGTAGACAAATGCACCCCCACACATATACACTTGCACACATAGAGATGCACATTCCTAAGCATACACACGTACATAAACAAACAGGGATACAAATATGCAAATACACATACAAACACACGAATGTACTCGCACACGCACACACACATGCACACGCATGTACACAAACATGCATACATAATTGCAAATGCACACTCATGCACTAAAACATATGCATACACACATGCACATACACACACACACACACGTGGAGACTAGCACTCACATGTGCACCAAAAAAGCAAAAGCATGCGCAAGTGCATAGAGACCCACACACACAAATACATGTAGATATCCACACATACCAACACATCCACCTAAACAAACTCAAACATGCATACTAAAATACACAAATAAGAACACACACAAAAAACACACACCGATACATGAACACACATACAAGCAGCCACATACACATGAAAGCACATATGCACACACTCTTGAACACACATACGCACACACACATGTGCACAAAAATGCATGTACATACACACACATGCATACTCTCACATATATAAATATGCACATCCACACACACCTATGTGCACTTTCAGATAAGCATATGTGTTCATGTATACACATGTAGACAAGCACACATGCATGCATGTACACACACTGCAAAGAATACAACCTGACACACATTCATGCACAAACACACTTGGTTGCATGCACATACACACATAAGCTCTTATACACACATGTGCACATACACACACACACATACATGCTTACACACATGCACCTGCATGCAGACACTCAACTGTAGATAAATGCACACACATGCACATGCATAGCCACACATACACATCCATCCACACAACCACACTCGTGCACCCATAAGTATAAACATGCATGCACACTTACACACATTTGAACATACTAGCACATGCACATGCACACACATGCACATATACTAACACATACAAGCATAAATACACATGCACATACACAGACGTATAGGCACATGCACACATACATACAACACACACACACGTATGCAGAGCTGACAGAAACGTGAGCTAGCATATGCACATACACACAAGCACACCTACTAACATATGCACAAATGTACACATACAAATACTAACACAAACATATGCACATGAACATAAGCACACACACATGCACCCACACATATACAAGGACATTTGCACACACCTACACAAACACAATCATACATATGCACACATGTATACATACACATGCAAACACACGTGTGCACATGAACGCAAACACACACGCACTTACACAAAAACATGCGCACAAATGCACACAAACACACACACACACACACATGCACTTTTGCACTTGCCCACTCCCACACATAAATATGCACACACACACATGCACCCACCTCGTGCACACACACACAAACATGCATAAGTGCACATACAAAAATACATAAAGGCACACATAAGTGCATAAACATGCACAAACACACTTAGACACATGTATGCACATGCATGCACACACACATATAACCACACTCACACATGCAAACAACCAAGTATATACACATAGTTAGATGTATAAGAACACATAGCACGTGTGCACACACACGCACACAATAACCAATATATGCACAAGTGCACACATATGCACACACATACACATGTACACGCATAATTACACAAGAACATGCATGCATAAACAAACATACATATCTTCATAAACAAACACAAACATGCACATACAACATGCATCTGAACACAATAATGCACACATAAATACACAAAAAAACCCATGTATGCACTCACAAAAATGCCACACATGCGCACACAAATGTACTCACATGCACACATAAATGTACATACATGCACATATACTCACACACACATGCTCAGACCCACACATACTATCACACACATAGACATGCACACATATACACACACATGCCCAGAAGCTCACATGCATGTGCATAGCCATACATGTGTGCATACATTTTGACACATGCATGCACACACACACACATGCATGTGTGAATTTATGTACTCCTATGAATACAAGAACACACACATACATGCACATGCACATGCAAACATGCTCACACACAGTCACACACAAATATATACAAATGCACACATGCACGCACACATCTACAAACATAAAAGCCCACATAGACACTCACACATACAC
The DNA here is from genome assembly GCA_023846275.1 of Vanilla planifolia. Classification (NCBI taxonomy): domain Eukaryota; kingdom Viridiplantae; phylum Streptophyta; class Magnoliopsida; order Asparagales; family Orchidaceae; genus Vanilla; species Vanilla planifolia. The sequence continues at coordinate 2,095,094 of JAIUJO010000037.1, forward strand.
ATCAACATGCATACACAAACATACACAAAGATATGAACACTCTTAGGTATACACAAGTGCATAGACACACCACACACACACTCATGCACATGCACACACACATACACATATACACACTTGCACATGCACACAAGCTCACACATGTACATACATGCACAAAAGCATGCATTGAACCCCCATGTACACACTCATGCATGTAGACATACACACACACAACCACAGGCACACATACAAAAATAGTTAGACACATACATGCGTAGACACACAAGTGCACACATGATCATGCACAAAAACATGTACACACATGCATGAACACATGCATATGCACACACACATAAGAACACATGTGCATACAATCACACATATGCACACATGTATGACACATGCACATAGATGCATGCTCACACACACACATGCACACTTGCACCCATATATACATGCATGTGTGTTAGAGACACTCACTAGTGCACTTTCACACACATACTCACAGGCACACACACACACACACGAACACTCACAATCGCAGTAGCCCAAACACACATGTGCACATGTGCATTCATACACAAATGCCTATATACATGCGCATACACTTGCACGATCGCACACACACAAACCCCTTAAAACACGCAATTGCACGCGCACATGCACAAACATAGAGATGCACACATGCATCTTCACACAAAAAACCCATGAACACATGCACACACATAGACACACAAAAAAACATATAGATGCACATACATGACACATGCACACACATAGACATTTACATATACATGTGTATAGCTACTTATATAGATGGATAAATACACACACACATATATATATATGTGCTAGGACAGACACACACATACACACTTGCACTAACAGACACATACACATAGAAACACACTTACACATGCATACATACTTGCCAAGAGAAAACGTGCACACTCATGCATACAAACAAAAGAAAGTATACAAAATGTACATGTGCACACACATGTAGACACACACACAAACACTCCTACCCATGCTCACATACACACCCTCACACATAGTATATACGTGTCAATGCATGTACATATAAGCATACACACACATGCACTCATACTTATATGCATATACACACACACAAATACACACATATATACACACACATATGCAAACACATGCCTACAAACACACACACATACACACACACATGGATGCATGCACACATGCACATGAATGCACATGGACAAGCACGCCTGCCTGCACTGATACACACAAACTAGAACACACACACACACATGCACACACACCCATAGACACCAATATAAACATACACTAAAATACACACACATGCACATAGATGCACACATAAACATATAAACACACCTATGCACATGCATACACATGTAATCACACACACCATTAAAAGCATGCATAGAAACATGCACAAGTACATGCATGCATGAACATACACGTACACATCGAAAAACATGCATGCACGCACACACACACACACTCATACACATCCTCATATACACACATGAAAGCATGCATAGATGCACATATAGACACACATACAGACATGACCATACAAACATTTACACACCCACATGCACACACACATATGCAAACACATAATGACACATGTACACATGCACATACATACACACATGAAGACAAACATGCACACATGTGCATTAACACGCACACCCACCTACACACATGCATGCACACACCCACACACCCACACACTCACACACATGCACACATGCACACACAAAAATGCACATAAAACACGTTTTCTAACATATATGCATGCACATAGACGCAAACACTTATATGCATGCTTGCTCATGCACACATGAAAGAACTTATAAATAAGCACACACATGCACCCCTGCAAATAGATACATAAAAACACACACATGAACACCTTCATGTAGAAAAACACATGAACATGTGTACCTATGCATACATGCACATGCATAAACAAATAAACACACACACATAGACTTACACACATATGCATGCATGCACCCATACGTCCAAGCACATGCACACATATACATGCATATCCATACACATGCATACATGTGTGCACATATGCACATATGCATGCATGTACAAAGATGCACACATGTGCACCATAAAAACACTCATGCATAAACAAACATAGATGCACATGCATGTAATGCACTCACAAAAACAAGCACACACTCTCGTACAGACATGCATGTACACAAGCCCAAGCACTCACACACATGGACAAGCATGCACACATGCAAGCATAAGCACACTCACGTAAACAAACACACACTTTTGCATACATGTATACACATACAAGCACAAGTAGAAAAACATGTACACATAATAAAGTACATGAATGCACATGCACACACACACACACACTCATACACACATAAGAACACAGCCACACATAGAAAAACAGATGCTCGTGCATACACAAACATATGTTCGTACACAGAACTAAACATGTGCATGCACATAGTTACACACACACCTACACACATACAATGAACCACACACCTATACACACAAGCACCAACAAACACACACATGCACATGCATACACATTAACATAACACACCTACATACACCCAAGAACACACACACACATACAAATACACATACAATCAAGCACACAATAGTGCACACACATGCAGGCACACGCATACTTATACACACATGTACACATATGCACACATGGATGCACAACACATAATTTCATAAACATACATGTGCAAACACACACACAAGAGCATGCATGCATGTGCACACAAGCATGTAGACACTCATGCATGCAAGTAAGCACATACACACCCACACACATACCTACAAACATGCATGCATGCACACACACACTTATACAAACATGCTTGCATTCACACCTTCATACACAAGCACACATGCACAAGTAAGCACACGAACACCCACACATACTCATGCCTATGCACACACATACACACACGTGCACATAAAAACACGCACAAACAGAACACCACGTACACAATAACACCCACACACAAACACACAAGCACACGCACATGTGTACATGCACACAAGCATGCATGCATACACACAAACACACATACAACCACATGTATAGATAAGCACATGAATATATAAACATGTAGACACACACACATGCATGTACACATGCATAAATGTCACACACACACACACACTGAAACATGCACATGAACACATGTAAACATGCCCATGCACACACTCTCTCTCACACACACACACCCACATGCCACCACACTTACAATCACAAGAAAAAAACTTGTGCATGCATGTGCATAGACTCACTCACAGATGGACAAATGGATCCATGAATAAAAGGATAATTGACTCATACATACACACATACACACGGGACACAAACACATACATGCTCAAATGCACACACATGTGTGTACACACTATAACTGCATGCACCCACAAACACACATATGGATGCATGCACACACACAGACACAAACACACATGCATTCACACCCATGCCCACACATTCACCCCCTCACACATATGCACACACACAAACACACATACATAAACACACACATAAACACACATGCACACAACCACACACTGACACCCACACAAATGTACGTAACCATAGACCTACACACACATGGACCCATAAAAACACACATGTGCACATGCACATGCACACACATGAACACGTGAGCACACACATAAGCATACCTACACACACAAGAGCACACACACACACATGCAAACACATATACACACATGCACACAATTGCACACACACATAAGGGAACATAGATGCACGTAAGAGCATGTACATAGGCACATACATACACATACATACACGCACATACACATACATGGTTGCACAATACACACAACTACATAAAAATACATGCACAAGCACACACACACACATGAACACAAGCACATGTATGCAAGCATACGGAAGCACACACATATTCTTGGATGCACAAATACACAGACAAGAATGCAAGTAAGCACATACACATGCACAAACATACATGCAAATATGCACGCATGCACAAAGAAATGCACACATGCACATGCTCAAATGTATACACACACAAATACATGCCCACACAAAAATGCAAACACACCCTTATGCACAAACACACATTCACATTCTTAGTTACATACATCCACACCCACACACACTCATGCCCATGCACACAAATGCACATAAATGCTCATAAATGCATGCAAACAGAATCATGAATGCATACGCACACCCACATGCATGCACACATGCTAACACCCACACACACTTTCAAAGACATGAATGCACACACACATATGTTAATCCATGTAGGCACATGCATAAGCACACAGACATATACATGCATATGCTCAAGAAAACATGCACACATGCGTTCAGTCATATTCACATGCAAAGATGTATGTACACATGCACACAAAAGCATGTACTTGTGAAGACATAGTCATACATACACATGCATACAAACACTGGCACACATAGGCATACACATGCACATAGATGCATGTATAAACATACATGCACTTGGCCATGCACACACAACCCCATAAATCACACATATAGACACATAAACTCACAAACACATTTACATAAAGTCTTGCACATAGGTACATACATATACACACATGCACACATACTTGCATCGTAGATAGGCAACATGCACATAATGGTGCACATGCATACACACATGCACAAATGCACGCATACAGACATGCACAAGCACACATGCAAATAGACATAGCTATGTACACACATATAAATGTATGCACACATGTAAATGCACACATGTGTAAATACAGACATACACACCCACATGCATACATACACACAAATGCATGCACACACACATAAACACACACAAGTATTCCCACATGCACATAGGCACACCAGCATATGTACACACATGCACTTATGTGCACACAAACACATCAAAGAACAAACATATATACTTTTGTAGACATATACACATGTACACACACAGACACACTCACATTTGCATAAATGCACACGTGTTGACATGCACACACGTTGACATGCACACATTTACACACATGCAGGTATGCATATGCATAGGTACATATAGACACACATGTGCACATGCATACACACATCCACTGTCTAACACATGCACAAATGCACATGAACAAATGCACACACTCATGAATACCCACAAAAATGTCCCTAGGTTCCATCCATGCACACCTACACATGTAGACATGTACACACACATGTGCATGGACACACACACACCGAAAGACCATCACATACACACACACTTACCAAAATGTACTTGCACACACATGGCTACACATGCACTCATACACAAACATACAAATGGACACATACATATGCATGCACATGCACATATATGTAATTCCACACACATGCACAAACACACACATGCATAAACTTGCACATGCATGTAAACACACACATGTACACACACTCATGTGCAAAAGAGCATAAACACATGCACACACACACATTTGTGCACACACATTCATAAAGAAATGCATTAACACACACATACTTATGCACACACACCAAGACACACACATGCATGTATACAAAATCAAACACATGGATGTGGTTGTATATACACACACACAAGTACAAACTTGCACAAGCCCACAAATATAAGCACAGACATGCATGCAACTACACACATGTGCATACATGCACACACAGACACACACATATGCATGCATACATAAACCCTCAAACTCACACACATGCATGCACACCCACAAATACACACTATAACACACACCCACACAAACACATGTTAGTGTGAACACTTCCACAAACACACATATACACTCATGGACATATGTACATAAAAGCTAATGCATACACATACATACAAGCACATGCACAACTATTCACATAGATCTTCACCCACACATAACCACACACACACACACACACACAAGCTCCCACACACATAGACAAATCCATACATAGGCACATACACGCACAAATACTTGTACACATGCACATGGATGCACACACACAAATGCACATGCTCCCACACACATAGACAAACCCATACATAGGCAACACACACATACTTGTACACATGCACATGGATGTACACACGCATGCATAAACACATACCCAAATACTTAGACACACATAAACATGCATGCATGCACATATGTATACACAACAATATGCATCCACACACACACACTTGCACATGTACAAGCACACATAAACACACGTGACACATGCATGTATACATGCAAACTCACATGCACATGCACACTTATTCATCCACACTCACACACATGCATGCAAACACACACCCACATGCACAAACACATGCCTACACACACACACACACATGTACACACAAGTGCACTTATACACACCCATGCACATGCACACTCACATGCACACAAACACTTGTATGTACCCATGCACACATACAAATGCACTCATGCATGCACAAGAACATGCACACACATGCCTATGAACATGCAAGCATAAGCACATGCACAAACTCACATGTACATATGAAAGCAGATACACACATGCCCACAAAAAACACACACACACATGTGTATATGATCCACACATGACCACATTCATACACATGCACACGTGATGCATACTCAAAACAATGCACACATGGATGTGTACATAACTACACACACGTACAAGAACAAATACAATTGTGCAAGCATGTGCACACATACACACATGTGCACACACATAGATGTTTGTATAAATATACAAACACAAGCACCTACATAAACATATACACACATGCATGAAAACACATCCACAGATGCTCGTAGACATGAACTAACAAAAAACACAGCCATGCTCATGCAAGGGCACATAAACACACATGTGTAGATGCACACACACACACACATACACATGCACAAACAGAAAGATGTATGTACACATTGACATATACATACAAACAAACACACATAAGTATGCACACATAGACACATGAACTATCACACACACAAACATACACACAAACACATAAAAATGCATAGACACCCACACACATAGGCATGCAAGGCATGACTTTGAGTACACAAATTCATGGACACACAGACCCATGCATACACATACTTTCACATGCACACACATACACAAACCCACAGACACACACATACACATCCATAGGCACACATACATGCCTACGCATGTGCAAGAATACGCACGCACAAAAATGCACATGTGCACACACATATAGACATATTCATACATGTATGCATGAATGCACGCACACAAACACTTGCATAATAGCACATGCATATGAACACACACTGAGCCACATGCACACATGAATGCACACACACCACACTCTCACCTGCAAAGAAACTCATGCACACAAACAAACATATGCACGTGCACAAAAACACACACACACACACACACAAGCACACACACACACACATACACACTCGCACACACACATACACATGTGTGTGCATGCATAGATGCATGCACTTGTACTAGCACACCCATATGTACATACACACAGAAAAACATATGCACACAGATATATATAGATTCACACACTAGTACACACACCCACAAACATGCACAAACACAAGCACATACACATGCACACCATTACACACACACAATAACAATCAAGCATATACACACTCACACACACTCAAACAAGCACACCTACCCAACACATACACACATAGGAATGCAAAGGCACACATATGCATGCATACAGGCATGTACGAACACACAACCACATACATACACACATGCATAAATACCCATGCACACACACATGCATAAATACCCATGCACACACACATACATGTACAAACACATGCATGTACAGACACACATGCACACTCACTCACACACAAGTACACACAATCACACATGTGCATGTACACACATATACACATTCACATGTGTAGAAACATATGCATACACACAAACAAGAACATGCTCCCACATACACAATATACACATACAAGCACACAATATCACACATGCATAGACACACACACAAATGCTCTCATTTGAACAATACCTAATACACATACATACATACACATGTATGAAACACACGCATTGCACATACACATGCACTGATGCATACATGTAAACAAAGATGTATACCACACACACATGTTCTAGCACACACACTCACATGCACATGAAAACACATATGCATACATACATGCACAAACACATATGCACACACGCACACACACAGACACATACACAAGCATGCATACATGCTCATGAGAACAAAAATGCACTCACACACACATATACACATACACACAAAGAAATGCACACATATAAACACAAAGGAATATAAGAAAATAAACATGCACATACACACACATAGATACATGCATAAACACGCACTCACATGCATACATATGCATAAACATGCATGTAAACACACACTCACTCACACATATGCACACATGCACTCACATGCACATAAATAAAGAAACACACACATATGGACACATACACACACACACACTTGCATGCACACATATGCACTCAGATACACACACACACGCATGCATACACACTCATTTGCACATACTCATACACATATACACATGCACAAATCACTTGCTAAATGCATGCACACACACCCATATACACACACACACACGCATATGCACACACACACATGCTTGCACATGCACAAATGCATAAACACTAACACACACAATAACAAACTTGTACACACACACAAATACTTGTACATGCACAGCCACATAGACACATGCATTTACATTTGCAAACATGCACACATGCACACACACACACATGCATGCACATGCACATACTTGCACACACATAGGCACTCACACACACAAACATGCACACATATGCAAACTTACACACACACTCACATGTAGAAGCAAGCATGCAAACACACACACAAGCACACTCATGCAAAAACACATGCATTCACATGTGCACAGGCATGCACACCAACATATGCACTTGCATGCTTGCAAACACACACACACAAATGCATACAAGCACACACACACACACAAATGCATAAAAATGCACACACACACAAACTTACACTCACAAGCACGCAGTCACATAGGCATAAGCACAAGCAAACGCACACATACATGTACACATATGCATGAACACGACCGCAAAGAGATACACACATGCACGAATACACACATACATCATTAGGTATGCATATGCACAAACATAGGCACACAAATGCAAAACAACATAGAAGCAAAAACACACACTCAAACACATACAAATACACAAATGTGGACACACATAGGTACACCCATATGCACACACACACACAAACCCACACCCACACACACGTATACACAACACATGCAAACAAGCATAGGCTCTTGTATCCACGAGCACAAGTGTGCACACACTAACAAACACAAAAATATGCTTGCTAAAACACAAAATCACACTCAAATATGCACACACATGCATATGGACAAACACATGCCCACACATGTGCATCGACACAAATGCACATGCATTGATGCACAACACAAACACACACACACCCACATGTGCACATACAACACATGCAACACATGCATGCATACGTGAAGGCACATAACCACAAATAAGAATACACTCATGCATGAATGTGCACACACTCACACACAAGCACCCATGCACACAAGCAAACACAAAATAACATAGATGCACATGCATGCACATACACCCTCACAAACAAATAACCACTCATAAGAAAGTGAACAAACACATTCACTGCACACACACACACATACATAGGCATGCAAATACGCAAAAAAGTAGACAAACATCCACATAGATAGACACGCACGAATGCACATCCACACATGAATGCATGTAGATCCAAACACACTTGCATGACCCACATGCATACACAAGCATGCATAAACACAACCATGCACATGCACATACACACATGCAAAGGAATACACTCACTAGCATGCACACTCGAACACCCACTAATAGGCATAGGTGTGTGTGTTTGTGTTTGTGAAAACTTGCAAAGACTCATGCATATGCATAGACTTAGATATACACATGCAGACATACACATACACGTAGACACAATTACCCAAACACATACAGATAGACACACACACACACATACACCCATAAACATGTATACACATGCACACACATGCACACACATTCACACACAAACACCTATATGCATACACACAACACATTTGTAAACAAATACACATGCATGCATACTTGAACACACATACAAATACTTAAGCATGCATGCTCACACACACACATAAACACAGTTGCACACGCAAGCACAAATGCACAAAAAAATCATATGCACACACACATAAATAGATGCATGCACATGACATGTACACACACACACATGTATAGACATGCACAAACACACACTTAGATAGATGCACAAGCACATACATGTGCACGTATGCACACACATATGTACTCACACATGCACATAAAATGCACACACGTGCACACACCCACATACCCACACACACACCCACCCATACACACTCATGTAGACATGTACATACAAACACACATACACATGCAAATGCACTTGCATTACCACACAAATGCACACAAACATCCATAACATGAACACACATGAATACCTTTTCATACACGCAAACAAACAAACATTGGTAGTTGCATACATGCACACAAACACACACACATGTGCATGTGTACACACATATACAGACATGTGCAAATAGATACACACAAGCATATGCATGTGCATAAACACACATGCACATGCACGCATATATAAATGCACATATATGCACATACACACATGTGCACACACATACAAAAGCACACAGACTTGAACACACACACACATGTTCACGCACTTTCACACACATGAATAACCACAAAGAGATACAAGGAAACACAGATGTACACACATTCATGTAAACACACTTGCACACACGTGCATGTGAACATGCATATGCACACACACATATGCACACGCACGCACATGCCCACATACACAAACATATACATATGCAAGCATGCCTATACATAAACATGCACAGACACACATATGCACATAGGCATAGGTGTGCACACACACATACAGGCGCAAGCACACACACACATAAATGCACACAGAAACACACACATACACATGCACACACATATGCACATAAATGTACATACATAGGTGAACATGGGTACGTCCACAACTATGCCCACATGCACTTATATACACACTCATAATCACATAAGCTCACACACATACAAACAAACACCCATGCACACAAACACATGTACACGCATGCATGAACACACACATAGATGCATACACACAAACACACACACACACACACATATAGGCACACATTCACACAGACATGCTTGCACACAAACACACATGTCTAGACACACAAAAAAATTGCAAAAATGTAAGCTTATGCACATGTACACATGCACAAGCATAGATGCACACCCATGCACACATACTCACATATGCATAGACATTTAAATACACTCAAACCTGTATACATGCATTTACACTCAAACACATATGTGCATGCACATGCATACACACTTAAACACTCATGCTCACATGCAGACACCCATGCACGAACACATGCATGTATGCTCTTCAACACGCAAATACATACACACAAATGCACACACACACATGTGCACAAGCACATGCACATTGACACACCCACACACAAATGCATACATGCATGCATGCACTCATAGATTTGAACACAAATGCATATGCATGAATACACATATGGAATCTCACTTGCATGCATGCACATATGCACACACACACATATGTGCAAACATGCACGCACATACATGCATATGCATACACACAGACACACACATGCACACACAAATGCACACACATGTACACACACACCTACACGTGTGCACACATCTACAAGCACACACACACATCCACACAAATACACACTCAAATGCACACACATACACATGCACATAAAAATATATGCACAAACACAGACTCATATGTTGACATGCATAGACACACATGAGAATCCTTAAAAAAACAGCACATGCCCCTACACACACATATGATGCACACAAGAATTCATGCACTCCTACACACACAAATGCACAGGCACCCATGCACTCACCAACTCACACATGTGTGTGCATGCACACACTTGCACCCATACACATACACTGGTACACACTCAAACACATAAACAGACAAACACAAAAACACTTATCCACAAACACACACACACACCCACACATATACACACACACACACACGTAAGCACACATGCATAAACTAACTCACACAGACACATACACATACACATCTATATGCATACACATGCACAAGAAAACACACTCCCATGCACACCCACTCCAACATCCACACACACATAGAAGCACACATGCATACATGCATACACATGCACAAAAATATCTACACACATAGACAAACAAACACACAAAAATATGCACAAGTATACACATGCACACATGAACAAATAGTCACATGCATGAACATACACGAACTTGGAAACATGCATGAACACACACGAACATGGAAACATGCAATACACACCTGTAGACATTCAAATTCACATAGACATAAACACTCATGCATATGCACAAAAAAGCACAAAGGCACATGCACTCAACAACATGCACTTATGCACACATGCATGTAGGCACACACACATCCACAAACAAACACACACAAATACATAAATATTCACAAACACACACACACATGCATGCAAATGCACATATACTCACACATACATATTTGTGCAACCATGTTCACGCATTCACGCAAACACAAATACATGCACTCACACAAACATGCACTTGTACACACTCAAGCACACATGAAAACAAAAAAGCTACACCCAAACGTGCATGTACATGCACACACATTCACATGCACAAAGTACACACAAAGCCACACAGACACAAACACACATGAAAACACACACACAAGCACACTCATGCACATACACACACAAAAACATGTGCATATGCATACGTACACATGTACAAGCATTGATATATGCACACACATGCAAATGCATGCATGAACACACACACTCACCCATAAAAGATCACACACATGAATACCTATGCAGATGTACACATAAGCATACAAACAAATATAGGCATGTACACACATGCATATTTTCTTATAGAAATGCACACACTCACTAACATGAAAACAAATGCATGCATACACTTTCCTAAACACACACATGTAAGCATATATATTTGCACACAGTAACATGCACATACATACACACAAACACATGCACATGCACACACATGCAAATGTAAAGGTGCACACACATGTGACTACATATGCACACACACACACACAGTTGTAAACATACACATAGGCACATGCTTATTAACACACATGCACACACACACTTAAAAACAAACACAAATGCACACATACACACATTCAAGCGTAAACACAAATATGAACAAGCACATGTAAGCACACACACAATAATGAACACACTCAAACATATCCACACCCACAAACACATACCCACTCCCACATAGCCACGCACACATGAGCACATGTGCACACAAAAATACAAAAACACACAAACATGGACACATATACAACACACATGCGCAAACATACATGCACACACACTCTTGCACAAACACATGTACAGATACATACATAGATGTGCACATGCACTCTCACACATGCTTATGCTTATGTATACACATGCTTGCAAACACACATATAGACACGCACATGCACCCATGTACACATGAATTTGCACATATACACACATAGGCACACACAAGCACACACACAAAACTACATATAGACGTACACACACACACACATACACAAACACATGCACGATCACGGAAAGACACACATGCACATACGCATACACCTATGCACTTCTATACATACACATGCATATAAACATATAGACACATGCATGCACCTCCATACACATACAAGCCCACACACAAATCTATGCACACACATACATAGACCTAGGCATATACACTAATAACCATACACAACTTGCACATGCATGCTCGTGCACACAAACACATGCACAAGCATACACATCATGACACATGCTTACACACATACACAAAGAAAAACAAAGACTTACATGCACAAGTACATGCACTTGCACACATGCACATACAAACACACACACAAAAACACACAGACACATAGATGTAGACACACACACCCACACATCCACACCACTACAAATGCACACTGGTGTGCATGGTCACTTGTGCTGATGAACATAAGCACTCATGTACAATCACATGCACATGCACACTACCACACATAGGCACATTAGAATGCATGATCATTCGTAAACATGAACATTAGCATGCACGTAAACATATGTAGAAAAATAGATACACACACACAAGCACGCATGCGCATGCATACACACACACAAATGCACATACACATGATTATGCACACTTTTACACACATCAATACCTATACCACTCAAGCATGCATGCACACACACACAAACACAGGCACACATACGTATGCTAACATGCACACACATGCACATACACATACTTACATACCCAAAAGTGCATGCATGCATATACACAATTGCACTCTCACACACAAAAACCTATCCACATACTCGTGTGTGCACATGATGCACATGCCTACATACATAGACTCATGCCCTTATGCACACATAAGCAGACACACATGTAGACATAAGCTTTTGTACAACAACACAGACACCAGCACACACACACATGCACACATGAACATACACAAAATAATGCTTGCACACATAGACAAACATAAGAACATAAGCATGCTTGCACACACACACACCCCTGCAAAAATATAATCATGCACATAAACATGTGCACACACATACACTAGCACATACACTAAACCACACATACACACCGAAAAACATGCACATGTACACACAAACACATGCACACACATACAAGAACATGTACAGTCATGAACACACATCTAAAGAAACAAATGTACACATGTTCACACTCATTCACACAAACATGCATACATACAATCACATACAAACAAGTAGGCACATGAACACACACTTGCATGCACATGCACACACATGCATGTAGAACACACACAAACAAGGGCACACGAACCCAAGAATACATACTCACACACACACAAATACACACATAGATGTAGGCATGCACAAACACACCCATATGCACATGAACAAAAATACTAAAACTTACAAATGCGTACACATAAGCACACACATACACAAACACATGGATGTATAGGCACACATACAAGAACATACTTGAACACCAATGCAAACCCATATGTATAGACATGTAGACACACATTCATAAGCACAAACACATATGTATAAAGACACACACACACACAAATGGATAATTGCACACATACAGATGTACATAGGCACACACACACACATTGTCATGCACATGCAAACACACACACACACACACACTTCCTTTCATACTCGCACCTCATACACACCTACATAGACATAAGCATGTATTCACACACACTCACACATGTACACATGTAAACACACACACTCATATACTTGCTTACATAAATGCACACATACATGCACTTATTCATGCATGCACACATGTACACACACACATGCACAAGTGCATTCATACACATGCATTTGTGCACACACCCATAGCCACACATGCACTAACACAAGCACACATAGATACACATACAAATTCACACATGCACACATGTGCACACATATACAAACACACACATGCATGTGTTTTCACAAACATAGACAAACATGTTTTCACACACACACATGCACATGCACACATGTGCATAAGAGCACACACATTAGCACACTTGCACACACAACCATACACTCACACATGTACTATTAATTAGACACATGCAAGTACATGCTCATGAACACATACACACTCACACACTCACACATATACATAGTCATACAACGAGTTGCTGTAGGCATGTGATCATGTGCACACACACATGCATAAACACACCACTATACACACACACTCACACTCATGCATGCATATGCATTAACACACAAAACATACCTAGTGACATGCACACACACAAACATGTATGCTCGTGCACACACACACAAACATACACACACTCATGTCGACACATACAAGGATGCACAAATGCATACATACAGGCTTGCAAATAGCCACACATACATACATGCACACACGTAAACACAAACATGTATACACACACATGTGCACACAGACATATGAACACACACATATGCACACATGTGTGTGTGCATAAACACACAAATATATGCACATATAGACCAACTCAAATGTGCTCGCCACGCACACAACTACATGGATGCACACAAGCGTACATTAATGTAGCTACATATACACATACACATACATATGGATTCACATACACCCACACACACATGCATACAAAAAAGCACCCATGCACACACACATGCGAACAAACATACGTAGACAAACATGACGTAGACCTGTATACTTACATACTCATGCAACAATGCATAGACATGCAGACACACAAATAGCAACAATTGCATCACAAGAACACACAAAGAGATTCACACATATGAACAAACACATACACTCACTTGTACACTTATGCACACATGCACATAACACAAGCACACTCTTGAACACACACATGCATACATGTGCATACATGTATACATAAGCACAAGCATGCACATGCGCTCTCTCAAATATGCACAAGAAAATACATATGCACACACAAACACACCCGCATACACATATGCAACCTCACATGTGGGCATGTGCACACTGGTGCATGCACACACAGACATGCACACAAGTACAAACATACACAAAAATACACACACATAGCCTTGAACACACTGAATCACTCATGTATACATACACCTACATACATGCACTCACACATGAAAACACCCTTGCTCACATGTGCACACACATGCACATGCCCATGTAAAAATATGTGTGCACACACACATACATACTTGAACAAACAGACACTCACAAACATACACAAGCTTATACACAGTCACACTCATGCACATACAAAAATACATGTGTGCACACATACAAACATGTATACACACATGCACACAATCAAATGCATACATGCATACACAACACTACATACATGCTTAACCACTCATTAACATGCACACAAACATAAACACAAGTACAAACACAAAAACTCACACACCTGTACACACATACATACATGCACATGAACACACACACACACACATGTACATGCACATGCATACATATGCAAACATCCACAAATACCCATAGATACACATTAGTATAAACACACATGAATATGCACACACACACACATATACACATAGACTTTAACACATCAACACACACGCACATCGACAGATGTGCACACATGCATGCATGCACATGAACGCTCATGCTTACACAAATGTGCACACACATGCACACATGTGCACATATGCACACATGCACATGCACACACTCTCACAAAAGCAAGCACACATACACCCACACACACAAACATGCCTCTGTGCATGCAGACATACATGCTAATGTGTACACACACACATGCACTTATGCACACTCTTACACTCACACTCACAAACAATTACTCAACCCACACTCACATATACTCATGTATTCACAAATGTGGAAACATATACACAAGTGTAAGCTTGCACATAGATACATGTGTGCATGAACACACACATAAAGATGCAAAAATGCACACACAAACACACACACACACACACGCCAACAAATACATTCTCATAGACCCACATGCACACATGTTAGTGTTCACAAACATGCACATGAACACACAAATGACATTCATGCAAATAAACATGAATACACCCATGTACACACATGCACATACGCATGCACAACGACACTTGCACACATGAATTAACAAACACACCACCACACGTACACACATAGAAACATGTGCACACACGTATAATCACACACAAGCACTTATGTAAACATACCATCACACACAAGAATTCATACACACACATGCACTCATACACACACACACCCAACAAACATGCATACTACACATTTATTGCACACTTGCACACCAACACACCCATGCATGCACACACAAATATTCACACACACACACACACATGGACACATAAGCACACACATGCACATACACACAGACACATGCATTAAACATGCACACCCAGACACACAAATGCACAAAAGCATGTAATTAAATGCCAGCATTTAAGAACACATGCATGCACTCATGAAAATAAATATGCACAAACAGATACACATGTACACACACATAAACATGTACATGCTCATACATCCATACAGGTGTACACACACCTGCATACATATAGACTCACATTCACACACATAAACAAACAAAAAAAACATGCACACAAACACAAACAAATACAAGTAAACACATGCACTTGCAAACACTCGCAAATGTACACACCTTTACATCCATGCTCACACACATACATGCAAACATGCATAGACATACATGAAGACAATAACACGTGTGCACAAACAACCATGCACACTAATAAACACACAAAAGTGGACACATACATGGACATATGCACACATGTGCACATGAACATGCATACAAATGCATGTAGTGACACATGACAATATACACACACATGCATGTATGCATGCCCACTCCTACACACTTGCAGACAAAAACATGCACACCACCCATGCAAACTTACAACACATGCACACTAGTACACACACATGCATGCAAACTCATACACACATTTGCACCCATGCATAGACATGCATAAAAGCACATGCACATGCACCCACATAAACACTCACGCATAATTGCACAAACACACTTGCACAAAAATAAAGAAATAAACACATTTGCACCTATACACATACACATGCACATGCACACATACATACATACATGCACATAGACATGCAGACACACAAGAATACACGCACAAGCACAAACACATACATACACATTTGTTTACATGTACAAACACATTTATACACAATCATACACACACATGCACAAAGTTACATACACAAAAATGCACCCACAAAAATGCAAAATAAACTAGTGCTTGAACACACTCCCATACACATATACACATGCACACACATAGGTTTACATGCACATAGACGTAAACACACGAGCTTCAACATAGGTAGACACAAGTGCACACTCACATAGAGACATACACACAATTGCACAAATGAATATACTCACACACACATGCACAAACACACACCTACACACATGCATGCAAACATAGACGTATAAAAAAGAATTACAAACATAAGCATCCACACACACATGCATGCACATGCACACACAAATACACACAACCACACATGTAGGTAGAAGTACACACTCACAAGAAAACATACACACAAGCATGCATGAACACATGCACACACACACATTCACACAAGCTTGCATTTATACACACATATACACATGCACAGACAAAAAAACACATGCACACACACACGTATGCACAAGTGCATGAACATGCACCTACATAGAAGCACATATGCTTCACCCATAGATGTAAATAAGTACATATGCACTTAAGCACACACACATTCACATGCACACAAGGACACATATGGGCAAAAGCACATACACAAATAAATGCAAGCACACACATACACACGTTTTTATATACGTGCATATGCACACACAAACACACAAGCACATGCACACAAACTCTTACACACACACAAACACACTCACAAACACAAGCACACACACACACATGCACATGCACGAACACACACACAAGTACTCATATGCACACAAACACAAACACACATAGACAAAAAATGCATAGACATATGCAAATACATGCACATGCACACATACACTTGTATGTGTGCTAGTAGACAAACATGACCACATAAGTTCATGCACATATGCACATACATACGTAAACCCAAGCACTCCAATCGTAATCATAGGCACATGCACAAAAGAAAAACTACATGCAGAGAGACATGAGTGCACACATGCACACACATATGCACAATCACATACATGTACTTACACCAGCACATGTGGGCACACACACCACTACACACACGTGTTGACATGTACATAGACATGAACATGTATAAACATGCTCTCATACACACATTCATAGATACACATACATTAGCATACCCACACACCCATACACCCACAAACATGAACACACGCATACAGTTACACACAATCACACACATACACACATATATGGGCGTGCACACACACACACAAGCGTGTACCCACACACCTATAGACAGTCACAAACACACATGCATAAATACACAAACCTACATAAATACATACATACATAGTCATATAGGCACACAAATACATGTATACAAATAAACACACATGCAAAAATACATGCACACAACTTTGCACACACATACACACACACACCAACACAAACAAACACACACATGCACATAAGCACATGCATACACAGATGCTTGCAAATTCACACACACACACACATCCACACACATGCACACACATGTCTCTAGAACACACAAATATGTACACACATGTGGATGAATAGAGATTCATAAACAAGCACGCACACATGCAAGCATGCTTGCACATATACACACACATGCAGACACATGCAAGAATGCATGCACATATGTGCACACACATATACATGCACATGCACACATTCATGTTGAAACATCCACACACATATGTCCACACAGCACGCACACATACCAAAGCTCACAAAGAAAAGACACAAACCCACATACACACATGGATACACACACACAACCATACATAAACACACAAGCAAGTGCACACAAACATGTATATGATAACATAGATAGACTCAAACACACCAACACATACTAATACACACACGAAAGTTTGCACCCACATTTGCATAAAAAAGCACACACACACACAAATGTATGCATGAGTGCATGCATACACACACACACAAACATAACCTCCTACCCCACACATACATATAGGCACACATGGAAGAAAGTTCACAGATAAAAATTCAGACACATGTACACAAGTGCATATGCACAGTCATGCAAACATTCGAGGACAAACATGCACCCATGTGCACCCACACGCACAAATGCATGCAAACATATAGGAAAATGCATATACACACACGTATGCACATGCAAACACACACACCAATGCAGACACATTTACACACAAACACGTACACACATATGCATACAGACAAGTAGGCCCACAACATATAGAAACACAAGCACACAAACTCATACGAGCATGTATAGATGCACACATATAAGATGAAAGACTCATGCGTGCTCCCTCACCCACAGAAATGTGCATGTGTGCACACACTCATGCACACATGTAAAAGAACACACACACATGCACACCTACACCCCTCAAATAAACATGCTAACACAAATAACTGCAAACATGAAGATACACACACACATGCACACACACACACACATACAAACACAAATGCATATACACAAGTGCAAAAGCATATATACTCAAACATCTATGCACACTCTTGCCCATGGATGCACACACACACACATGCACACACAAAAAAACACATAAAAATGCACACATATACACATGCATTCATGCACATGCACAAATGCACACACATACACTAATGAAGATGCACATGTGCACATGCACACACATGCATACATGCATATGCATCCACATGCTTGCACATATAGATGCATGTGCATACACAACCACATGTATGCCCACAAGCACACACACATGTGCACACACACATGGTCTTATGCAAACACATACACATACACATGTGTGCATATCAATGCACACACTTATATGCACATGTAAGCAGATGCACATGAATACACTCAATTACGTATGCAAAGGCACACTCACATGCACACATATAGGCACAAGCACTCGCACACACCAAGGCACACACATAGAAAGCATGCACATACACTCACATGCATACACACATGCACACATGGACAAATGCATCTATGCTCTGATGCACACTCATGCATACACATAAGAAGAGGTTGATGCACACCTAATCACACACACATGGACATCATCTAAATATGTGTACACATACATACACAAGCACACACATACAAGCTTGCACACAAGCACACACTCACATTCTCATACATCTGTATGCACACACACACACATGCATACTTGTACATGCACATGCACATAAACACTAACACACACATGCACAAGCACATACACACATGCACCCACACATGCACATAAGCACACACACATACTTGTTGATATGCACACACACACACATGCAGACACATGCATATGCACCCACATGCAAAAAGCACACATTCATATAGGCACACACACACATATACACACCAACTCACACATGCAAATGTGCATGCATGCACACATCCATATGTGGACAAACACATACAAACAAACACATGCACATGCACACACAGACATGTACATAGATGCATGCATGCAAGCAAAGACACATGTGTGCACATGCTCATGCACATGCATGCAAACTCATAAAAAAACACATGAGCACACACAAGGTTGCACACATACAATCATACATAAGAACATGCATATGCAGACACATGTACGCACACACATGTATAATCAATCAAATGCACATTCACACATGCACACACACATATAAGCACAACCACAAGTGCACATGCACTCACACACATACACAAATGCACACATGCACATGTATAAAAAGGTGCATAGATACACACATGCATGCACGTGCTTATAGAAACATGCACACATGTACACACACCTTTACACACATTCTCACATGCATCAACATGCACACTAGCATGCATGTATATGTACACTCCCAAAAACTAATACGTACACACAAATATGCACATGCACATGCGCACAGACATGCACATGCATGAAGACATACACACACACACATGGACGTGCACATAAGCATGTACACAACCACACACAGATACACACTCGCACAAACAAACATAAGTACACACTTGATCATGCACACACACACACACACAACAAGAACGCTCACATATACACATATGTGTGAACAGGCACAAGCATGCACATGCATACACAAACACATGCATAGCCACTTGCACATATACTCATGCATGACACACACACATAAGCATATGCATGCACATAGACATACACACACACATGTAAGCAGACATGCTTATAAGTACAAAAACATAATGGCATGCTTTTACATGAAAGCATGATTACTCTTATACAAAAGCATGCATACACACATGGTCACACATTCATACACATGCAAAATATAGACACATGTAAAAACACAAAGGTACACTCACATGCACACACACATACACAAGTACACACATAGGCACACATGTATGCCATGTGGACACACACGTATGCATGCACATGCATGGATATTCATACACATAGATGCACAAACCCACACGTGCATATATGTATACATGCACAAAAACACACCCACAATGTCCCCACACACATTTAAATGCCCACGTGTTCACTAACACACACATGCGCACATGCACATGTGCACTTGTGCACAAACAAACACACATACATGCATAGTTACACGCAAGTACAAATGCACATGTACATGTACACCCACACATCCACTAAGATGTAAGCACACATAATCATATATTTGCATAGTCAGATGACATGCACAAATAGGTATACACACATACAAATACACATATGTATACACATGTGTACACATGCACACATAAACAAACATGCACTCATACAAACAAAAGCATCGATGCACACGCATGCTCACACACATGTAAGCACAAGTACATGCAAAAACATGTACAAACATTTGCTTAAGCACACACCCATGTGCACATACACTAACAAACATGCACATGCATAGGAACACACACATGTACAAAAAGCATGCACATACTTGCACATACTTGCACACACATACACACTCAAATGCATGCATACACATACATACATACATACATACATACACACATGCATGCATAAGCACACACACATGTGTGTACAAGCACACACATATGTATACAAGCACATACATGCACACTCATCCACACAAAACCATACACACACATTGACATACACACACATATATGTGCATGCATATACATATATACACACAAACACCTACACATGTATGCATGCATGCATACAGGCACACATGCATATGTACACACATATACAAACATACACATGCACAAACATGCACTTGCACACATATGCATGCATGCACATACATGTATATATATAAACACACTCACACACACACATGCACATGCACATGCACACACACAGACTCATGCACTCACACTCATAAAAAATAATACAAGTGTACAAACACAATAAAACATGTATGCACACATATACACATGCACATGCATAAAGATTTGCACATGCCTACACATACACCTACATGTGCACTCCCTTATATATAATACCACACCCACACAGACATGCACATGCGTACAAACACACACACACACACTTATCCAGATGCATACAAATACAAATACACACACACACATGTGCACATGCATGTGAACATATATACATGCACATATACATACACACAAACACACACATTGGAATGCACACACGAAGGCATAGATGAACACCCAAGCAGATTAGTACAAAAACATACAAATGCACACACGTGGATGCATGCATAGATGCACGTATTCACACACACATATAGCCCAGCACACTCACACCTGCATACCCATATGCACACACATGCACTTGCACTCATAAATGCATATGCAACACATACACATATATATGTACATGCATACACATGCACACACATATACAAAAACCCATATAGAAACAAACACAAAAATGATAACACACACCCACACCCATGCACATGTACACAGATGCACACACACATAGACCCACATACACTTTCCCACTAACATGCATGCACCTAACATGCACATAAAGCCACACCCACACATACACACATATATAGATGTAGATACACATGCATGCACATGCACAGACGAACATAGACAAACAAAAGGATGGATAGACATGCACCCATGGAAAAACAAAAAGCACACATAAGCACTCACACATATTCATCAATGCATGTAAACACACAGACATACATATTCAGAAATTCATGTAAACTTGCATGCATACACACATACATGGATGCATGTGCACACACAATAAGACATGCACACATGCTCACTTGAACACACATGCAAACACGCACACACATGCAAGTGCAAGCACACATAATGACACATGAACACCTATAGGCACATGTGCACACAAGCACAGGCACATGTGCACACAAGCACAGGCACATACACACACGCGCATGCGTACACACATGCACACAGACATGCTTAAATGCACACATGCATGTACACATGCATTTGCACATGCATACACATATGCACACACACTCATGTGCAAACACAAATACATATGCCAGCACATTCACTATGCACACAAACATATACATACATATAAACACACAAGTGCATGCACATGCACACACAGATGAACATATACACATGCTTATTTATGTAGATACACACAAACACACAAATACACACGTGTATGCACACATATAAACACATTTACATATATGTGCTTGCACACAAACACATGTATGTGCACGCAAACATATTGACACACTTGAACAAGTGCACACAAACATAGACACACACAAAACCACACATGTATCCAAACACATGCACTGAAGTACACATAATCTCACACAAGCACACACAAAATACGCACATATGTGTGCATGAACACACTAGAACATATAGGATCACACATATACAAATAGTTGCATATGCACAAATCCATGTGGACTTGCACACACACACTCTTATAGAGACGTAAACAAACATGTAAAATCACATGTAGGTACATGTACACATGCATAAATATATGTCTATATTTACACACACATGCACTCACGTATACACACACACACATAAGCACACACATTGCCACACACATGAACATACAAACGTTCACATGCACCCACTTACACACATGTGTGCTTATGCCCCCCAAACACGCAAGCATACACACATCCTCTTCCCGTACATATATGCACATATACACACACACACAGAGGCACATGCACACATGCGCATGCACGTAGATAGAGATATACGTGTGCAAAAACATGTAGAATAAAAACACACACATGCACAAGCACATGCACATAGAGATGAACAAAGGAACACATGCACAGGCACAAGACCACACATGCAAATGCACACACAACCACATAGGAACACATGTACACACATTCATATATGGGTTCATGGGTGTGTGTGGACCCATCCATGCACACGTATACTCTTACATACAACACACAGAGGTATGCAGACCCACTAGCACACATACACAAGAAAGTACACACATGTATACACAGACATATACACACATGCATATGCACATACACACACACACACACATGTACACCCACCCACCAACACCCTCACACAGCTATACAATCACACAAGCACACTTACACATACACACATAGATGGATGAAAAAAGACACACATACATGTGCACACACCTCTGCATACTCACAACCACATGCTTTCACAGACATGCACAAACGAGCACATGCACAAACACAAATCATAGATGCACAACCATGCAGATGGGTATCACACACAAATGCTTATAGACATACAAACACATGAATATCCACACACACTCACATGCACCCTCATGCACGAACACAACAATACACACATAAACACACACATTTACACACGCACACACACATGTACACAAACATAGACATGCACTTATTCACACACATGCACGTACATGAACATGTGGACAAAAGCATCTACATAGAGGAAAACACATGCACACAAACTTGCATGTGCATACATACACATGTACTTGCATGAATATGCACACCCACACAAATGTACAGACATACGAACACATGCATAAATGAACACATGCATGCACCCACACATAAGCATGAAGACATACACACACACACACACACACACATATATGCACATTGACATAACCACACACACATGCATACACACACATGAACTCAATAACAGACCTATAAATGCATAAAAACATGCACACACACCCATTCATAAATGCAATCACACAAATAATGGACACACACACATAAACAATTACACATGAACACACACATTCAAGCACATACACATGCACAAATACTCACAAACATGCACACTTAAACAAGCACACACACACACACATGCATATACACACTCTTACACATGCACATGCATGAACAAGCACACACACCCATGCACATACAAAGGCACACACATGCATATAGGCTCACAGATATGTACACGCACACATATATGAGCACAAAGATATTGACATGCACACT
The DNA here is from genome assembly GCA_023846275.1 of Vanilla planifolia. Classification (NCBI taxonomy): domain Eukaryota; kingdom Viridiplantae; phylum Streptophyta; class Magnoliopsida; order Asparagales; family Orchidaceae; genus Vanilla; species Vanilla planifolia. The sequence goes on from JAIUJO010000037.1 coordinate 2,122,517, forward strand.
AACCTACACATGTATAGGAAGAAAACACAAAAAATAATAGTCACACTTGCAAATGCATTCACATACAAACACATGCACACACATATACAAATGCACAAGCACTTGCATGCACATTTGCATGCATAAGCACCTATACGCACATATGCACACAGACACACACACATACACACTCACACACCCACACATCTATATGCACACAATCACACTTACATTTACATGTAAATATACACACACTTGAGCATGAACACACACACATAAACAACACATACACACACATTCAACTGCACACACATATACATGCAATCACATGTAGACACACATACACAGACATGCACATGCTTGGACTTGCTTACCAACACAAATGCATGCACACACACACATACACATACACACACATCAATGCAAATATGTGCATATGCTCACACACATGCACAAATGCACAAAAACATTAATACATGCAAATGTACACATTCACACACAAACAAGTGCATGCACAAATACGTGCCTACATAAATGTACCCACACACACACATGCACACAAACAAAGTTGTATAAACACAAATTCTAAAGCATATACACATGCACATAGACAAATGTGCACACGTACATATGCACACACACACATGGACACACAGAAACATGTAAAGATCCAAATAAACACACATGCATAGACATGCGCATAGACACACATTGGCACCCACACATATGCATGTACACTCACGTGTATTTTCAAATGAATATGCACACATATGTATATGCTTATTTATGCATGTACATGTAAACATACAAACACACAAGTGTATATACACACATAGACACATTTACTTACATTTGCAAGTACTCACACACATGCATGTCCACACATACATATGAAAACACAAGAATAAGCACACATAAACATAGCCACACAGACAAGCACATATGTTTCCAAACACACTCACAAGCACAAAACTTAGACAAGCACACACATGCACACATGTGTGTGCATGCACATACTAGCACACATAGGCATACTCGCATGAAAATAGATGCATACACAAAAATGCATTGCACTTGCACACACATGCTCGCATACACACGTAGACACATGCAAAATCACACACATTACACATACACACACATACACAGAAAAACATACACACAAAGATGTGTCTATATGCATAAACATACATGCACTCACAGACACACATATACAAATGCACATACATAAGCATACACATAAAAGTATGCACACAAGGCCAAGCACTTGAACACACATACGTACACATGCACCCACTTATACATATGTGCGTGTTCCCCCCACACATATATGTAGGAAAACACACACATGCATTCACACATTCCCTACACTTACACACATGCACACACACACAATAAACCCATAGACAAAGAAATACAGACACATAGATAGACATACACATGTGTAAAGGGACACGCTTATAGAATACAAACACACACACATAAAGAGAGACACAAAGGAACACATATCCACATACACAAGCACACACATGTAAATACGCACACAAGTGTAGAGGCACAAATGTACACACACTCATATATGAATGGGTGTGTGCACACCCATCCATGCACACACTTGCATTCACATGCAAGAAACACAGGCATACACAAGCATTAGCACACAATGCATGCACATATGCACACATAAGTACATGCACACATACATGCATGCATCTCATACACACATACATTCACACACATGCACAACCACCCACTGACACCCTCACACAACTATACAATCATGCAAGCACACTTACATATGAACGCATGCACACACACACACACACACCCCCACATACACATAACCACATGCTTCCATAATCATATGCACAAACATGAACCCACACATGCACATGCACTGACACATAAACACACAAACATAAATAACACATGCACACCCATGTAGATGGATAGACATGCCCAAAAGCATATAGACATGTAAACAAATGTACAACCACACATACTTGATGCACCTACATGCACAAAAAAAACAATACACACATACACACAAACACACACATTTACACAAACACACAGATGCACTTGTTCACATACATAAATACATGCACATGTGTGTGCACGTACATGTGCACATAAGCATGCACACATGCACACACAATGCACACAAACTTACACATCCATACAGACACATGCACATACATGAATATGTACACCCACACAAATGTACACACATGCATGCATATATACACAGATATGAATTCATGCATACACGGATACAAGGTTGCAACCACACACAAGCGTGAAGACATACAGACACACATATACACGTATAGACAAAAACACACATTTTTGCACATACATGAACTCAAGAACACACATGTACCTACACCAAAAAAACACACACACATAAACATTTATAAACATAATCATGCAAATAATGGACACACACGTAAACACTTCCACACACACACACATGCACACACACACACATACACACACTCAAACACATTTATGCATGTACACATGCATAAATGCTCACAAACATCTACACTTAAACAAACAAACACCCACATAAACATGCCTATGCACAATGCTGCACATGCACATAAATACACAAGAACACACATATACACACATGCACATGCAAAGGCACACACACACAGGTTCACAGATATGCACATACACATATGCAAACATATGGACATGCATGCACATACATCATTCATAGGAAGCAAACACAAAAGATTACATATTTACATACAAACTTAAGCACACACAAAAACATGCACACATATATACAAATGCACAAGCACTTTAATAGAAATGTGCATGCAAAAACACCCACACATGCATATGCTCATAGACACACATATCCATATGCACACAAACACACTCACATATGCACGTAAATATACACATGCATTCAAATGCACACACATATACATGCAAACACATATAGACACACATATACCCATAGACATACACATGCATGCACTTGTTCATAGACACATATGCATGAACACACATACACATACACATACACACACATGAATGTGGATACGTGCATACACTCGTACAAAAGCACAAATGCACAACACACTAATGTATGAATGTGTACACATAGTCACACATGTGCATGCACAAATAAATGCCTACATAAATATACCTACACATACATGCAGACACAAAATTCTATAAAGACAAATTCTAGTGCACATACACATGCACATAAAGAAATATGCATATGTACTTATGCACAGACACACAAGGATGCACACAATCACATACACAAATGCATACACACACATAAAAACACATGTAAGACCCAAATAAACACAGACGCATAGACATGCAAATAGATACACATAAACACCCACATATATGCACGTGCATTCACGTGCATGGTCAAACTCATGCACATAGATACACATGCTAACATAAACACACATGTACATAGACATGTACGTACACACATACACATATCTATATGCAATGTTGTAGATAGACAAATATGCTTAGACATGCGCAAAGACATACACACACAAATGCATGCAGGCATGCATGCATATGTACACGTGTGCACACTCACACCACAAATGCACGCACATTCGCATACTCTCTCTCACACTCACACATAGAGACACATTTACACAAATACACGCACACAACCGCACATGCATACACAAATGCAGATAGACACACACAAATTTGCATACACACATAATTGAATGCATATACAAAAATGTGCACATGCACATACAACACATACACACAAACCTATGCATGCACTCACACATGCACTTGTAGGAAAACATGCACATAAATAAGCATTCACTCACAACACACACACATACACACATGCATAAGCACTCATAGAGACACCAACACAGCCACACACGCACATCCACATATACACATACACACAAAAATACACACAAGCATACATGCACTCACACATGCACAAGTACATGCACACAATAACCCTTGCACCTACACATGTAGACACATGCACATAATTGAACACAAGTGTAAAGACACATGCACACAACACACATGCACACATACATGCACTCACACAAAAAAATGCATGCATAAGAAAACACACATTCACACATAGGTGCATTTACATGAATACACACATACATGCACAAGCACCCAAATGCTTACATGCATAAACATGTTTGTAGATAAACATGAAAACAAGTACTCACCTCCATACCCACATGCACACACACACAAACATGCATGCACATAACCACGCATGCACACATAAACACATAGACATATGGCACCCATAAGAACATACACACCCACACATGCACACCCATAAGTGCACATACTCATATACATAGAAAAAAAAATGCACACACACACATACATACTTGCACACATGCATACACATGCACTCACTCACATACACAAATAAATGTGCATGCACACATGCATACACACAAACATACAAACGTGATAATGCACACACACACACACACATATACACACATGTAGGCACAGATGCAAACACTCATGCACACATACACACACATGCACAAGGACACTTGCATACATGTATGCTCACACACATACGTACAACCCACACATGAACACATGAACACATACACACACACACGTGCATGGATAAATGCATGCACACAACCATGCACCATATCTTTACACATGTGCATGCACATAGACGACAAACACCACACACACAGATACACATGTACCCACATACACACATGTTTATACTTATAGACACACACACAACACCCCATATACATGACACACAGACATGCATGCACTCACTCACATGCACATGTGCATGCTTGGAGACACATAAGTATGTGTTACACACACACTGAGATGCAAAAACAAACACACAAATGCACACATACATAGACACACACATCCCATGCATGCTTTTGTGCATAAACATACACACGAATAGACACATGACATTCACATAGATAAACATGCACACTCCTACGTATACACATGCACACAATGAATTGGCAGACACACTATCTCACACATACACACAAGAACATGCATGTACATGTTTAAACAAACACAAGTACTTACATATACAATCACACACAAGCATTCACACACGTGCACACACATGCAGCCACATGCATACTACACATATATCACACACTTGTACACACATGACCATGCGTGCACACAAGTATACACTCACACGCTCACCTAGGTACATATAAACATACACATACATATACACATACACATACACATGCATATACACATACACTTACACATGCATATACACATTCACATACACATACACATGCACATACACATGCACATACACATACACATACACATAGACATACACATACACATACACATACACATACACATGCACATACACATACACATACACATACGCATACACATACACATACACATACACATACAAATATAGATACCGCATACACATGCACATACACATACACATACACATAAAAATACACATGCACATACACATGCGCATACACATACACATACATATACACATACACATACCACATACACATACACATACACATACGCATACACATACACATACACATACACATACATATACACATACGCATACGCATACACATACACATACACATACACATACACATACGCATAGACATAAACATACACATACACATGCATATACACATACACACACACACATACACAATCATATACATACACATACACATACACATACCCATACACATACGCATACACATACACATACACATACACATACACATACACATACACATACACATACACATACCTATGGACATACACACAAACCATATGCACAAGAAAACATTCATAGTTACATGCATACGTGCATGCACTCACATAGATAAACTTGTACACACACCCACACACACCTACACACATGAATAGAAGCACAAGCATGCATACACCTCCATACACAAACATGCACACAAATGCATACATGCAAATGTAGAAACACACACACATACATAAACACAAACATGAACAAGTACATGCACATGCAAACACTTTTATATGCACAAACACTCATGTCCATAGCTCAACACACATACACACAAACATGCATAGACACACATGAGGACAACAACATTTACACACAAACAACCACATATACTCTTACACACACACAGGCACACACATACATAGACACATGCACACATCTGCACATTTATATATATGTAAATGCACATCGAGGCACTCGTGCATAAACAAACCTACACACATATGAATGCACACATCCACACACCAACACACTTGCACACACACACATACAAACATGCATATACACAAGCACACACCCACCCATGCACTTGCAAATAGACAGACACACATAGATACACATGCACATATGCCCACAAAACACGTGCCCTACCACACACCAACATACACACACAAAAATGCATACACATATATACAAAACACACAAATGTGCCTAGACACATGCACACACACACACACACATATACATATAGACACACATACACACACAAACAAACAAAAAAATGCATACAAATGCAAACAAGTAGACACGCATGCAAACATATGCACATGTAAACACTTGCACATGCATTCACACATACATGTAAACATATATAGACAAACACAAAGACAATAATACACATACACTAAAACCACTATGTACACTAATGTGCACAAACAAGTGCACACATAGATAGACATCTACACACCCATGTACATGCAAACACATGCAAACGCATGTAGAGGCAGACATGCCTAGACACACACATACACCTACACATACATGCATGTGCACATGCAAACACCCACAAACTAGCACACACAAACATGCACATACATACATGCATACACATGCACACACACACCCCACCATGCAAATTCTTAAATGCAAGCACACTTGCACACACACATGCACACATACTTGCATGCACATGCATGTGTATAAACACCCATGCGTAATCGCACAAAGATATTCCCATAAACATAAAAAAAAGACGTGCACATAGATACACACATGCACACACACATGCATACATGTCTGTGCACACATGCACATAGATAAGTGTGCACCTACACACCCACATGTGCACCTACACACAAACACATACACACTCATGCACACACATGCACACACAAGCATAAGCTCACACACAGCAACACACACAAACAAGAACACACATACACAAGCACAAACACTCACACACACACAAATAGACACACAAACACACATACATGCATGCATACACACACACACACACTCATATGTAGACACATATGCAAACATGCACATACACACTCACGTGCACTAGTAGACAAATGTGCTCAGATAAGTTCATGAACATATGCACACACATGCATCGACATAAGCACATGCAGTCACAAACATAAGCACACATAAGAAAAAATGCATGCACAAAGAAATGAGTGCACACATGCACAAACACATGTACAACCACATACATATACATGAACATGTGGACATGCACATATGCACCAATACACACACATGTGTCTGCATGCACATACTCATGCACATGTATAAATACATACTCACATAAGCTGACGCATGCACGCACACACACACACAATAACACCCACACACACGAACAAACACACACACTCACACACAACCACACATAGAGTCACACATATACGGGCATGCACATGTACACACATGCAAGTGTTGTAGCATACATGTGTATGCTTGTTGATATGTGTGGGTGTGCATTTGTGTGTATGCATGTGTGCTTATGTGTTTGTCTACATGCATGAACATATGTATGTTTGAGGATGCACATGTGTGTTCACTTCTTTGTGTGTGAGTACTTATGTGTCTCCATGTGTGTGTGCATGCACATGTTTGTGTGTGTGCATGTGTGTGTGTTTGAGTGTGGTTATTTGCCTATGTGTGTTCGTGAATGTATATGTGTGAGTGTATGTATACGTTTGTGTGTTTATGTTTACACATTTTTCTTGTGAATATGCATGTGAGTGCTAAGATTAGTTTGCACATGTGTGGGGGTGTGTGTATGTCTTTACTTTCTTACATGGGTCTACATGCAAGTGTGTTTGTATGTGTGTATGTGCTTGTGCATGCATGTTTTAAGTGTTCTTATGTTGTGTGGATGTAGTAGTGTGTGTGTCTATGTCTTACACATGTGTGTATTTAGGGGAATGGTTGGGTGTACCTTTGTGTTTGAATGTGTGCACATGTTGCTACCATTTGTGTATGTATGTATACATGTGCATGCATATATGCATGCGTGTTTATGTTTGTGTATGTGTATGGTAGTTTTTTGCATGTATGTGCATGCATGTGTGTGGTGCATACATGTACATGTGTGTGTTCATGCATGTGTGCATGCATGTTTTTATGCACATGTACATGTATGTTTGTGTGTTTGTGCATGTGTGTGTATACTTGTGCATGTGTGTGTGAATATATTTGTGCATATATACTTATAGGTATGTGCATGCGTGCATGCATTGGTGTGTGTGAGTGCATATGTGTGTACATACACAAGCATGTGTATCTATGCGTGTGTATACACATACGTGTGTTTGTACATTTTTGCATTCGTGCATGTAGATGCATATATGCATGTGCATGTGCACATGTGTGGGTATGTGTGTGTGTATTTGTGTTTCTATATGTGCATATGTGTGCATGTATATATGTTTACATTTTTGTTAGGGTGTATATGTGTGTTTTTTGTATGTGTGTGTCTATACATGTGTGTGTACGTGATGTTTGTACATGTGTGTGTACATGCATGTTTGTACATGTGTTTGAGCCTGTGTGTGTATCTTTGTGTTCTTGTTCGTACATAAGCATATGTGTGTTTGTGTGTCTACGCATGTATGTGTATTTGTTGGTGCATGTGTGTGTAGGTGTGTATATGGGTGTACACCTATGTGTATTGTTGAGTGTAAGGATGCTTCTGTGTGCATTTGTAAGTGTGTGTGTGTGCATGTGTCTGTGTACATGTGTGTGCATTTGCATAGATGTGTGTCTATACTTGTGTGCTTGTGAGTTTGCATATATATGCTTTTGTTTGTGTCTATGGATGTCTTTGTGTATGTGAGTATAAGTGTGTGAAAATTTGTATATGTGCATGCATGTGTGTTCCCATGCTCATGCAAGTGTGCATCGATTCAGGTGCATCTATATGTGTGTTTTTATGTGAGTTTATGCATGAGTATGCATGCATATGCATGTAGGTGTGCTTGTGCATATGTGCCTCTATGTCTCCATTTGCATGTGTGTGTGAGTCTCTGTGTGCGTGCATCTGTGTGTCTATGTGTAAGCATATGTGTGTGCATCAATACAAGTGTGTGTGTGTGTATATTTGTGTTTGTGCATATTTTTATGTGTGTGCGCACACACATGTGTTCATGTTCATGTGTGTGTGTGCATGTGTGTAGGTGTGCCTAAGTGTGTATGTGCACATATATAAGCTTGTTTTTATGTGTATGTGTTCATGCATGCATGTGTCTTTACATGCACTTGTCTATGTTTGTGCTTGTGTATGTATGTTTGTTTATGCACGTGTATGTGTGTGTGTTTGTGTGTGAGTGTGCACGTGTGTATATGAGTGCACATATAAAGAAGAGAATGTGTGTTTGCATGTGTGTGTGTGTGTGTGTGTGAGTGCTTCTACATGTGCATATGCATGTATGTGTGTGTGCCTTTGTTAGTTTGTGTTTATATTTATTTGTGTATGCATGGGTGTATGTGAGTACATGTGCATGCGTATGAATGTGTGTGTCTACAGTGTTGCATGTCTATACTATTATGTAGATGCATATATGTGTTTGTGAGCAAGCAAGTTTGTGTGCATATGCATGTGTATGCATGTGTGTGTGTGTACATGCATTCATGCGTGCATGTGTATGCATACATGTGTTGTGTGTTCACATGCATGTATGTGTGTGCATGTGTGTGTGTGCATGCATGCAAGTGTGTGCATGTGCATGTCTATGTATGGTGTTGCTCATGTGTCTGTATGTGTGTGCATGTCATACATAATGTGTATGTTGATTTGTGTGTGTGCATGCATACTTATATGTGCATGTGTTTTTGTGTGTGTATGGATGCGTAAATGTGTGTAAGCATTTGTTTGTGTGTTCATACCTATGTGTGTATGTGAGTGGGAGGGTGGGTGTATGCATGCATTTGAATGTATTTGTGTGCATGTACATACTTGCATATGTGTGTGCTCATGTGAGCATTTGTTTTTGTGTGTGTGCACATGTGGCAATTTGTATGTGTGCGTATGCACCATCTACATGCTTGTTGGGGTAAGTTTGTAAGTGTGTTTGTTAAAGTATTCTTGCTTATGTGTGTGCATGTATGGATGTGTGTGTGTGTGTGTTTGCATGCATATGTTTGTCTCTATGTGTGTGTATGCATATGTGTGCTAGTTGTATTGATTTGTGTGTGTGCTTGTATGCTTTTATGAATGTGTTTGTGCACGTGCAAGCATGTGTGCATGTGTGTGAGCACATACATGTGTGTAAATCAATGTGCATGGGTCATTTTTCATGTGTGTGTGTGTGCATGTGTGTGAGACTTTGCATGTCTATGTGTGTGTAGGTGTGTATATGCATGTATGTATGCATGTGTATATGTGTGTGTGTGTGTTTTTATGTTTGTGGATGTGTCCACATGCACATGTGTGTGTACATGCATGTATAAGTGTGTGTGCATCAGTGCACGTGTGTGTATACATGTGAATGTATTTTTGCATATGCATGCATGTGTGTACTCATATGAATATGTGCCTTTCTATGTGTCTTCTTGAGCATATTTATGTGTATGTGTGTGTTTACTCATGTGTGTGCATATATGTTTCTATATGAGTGTGCATTCATGCAAGTGCATGTGTGTGTGTGTACTTTTGTGAGCACCTATGCATGTGCATGTACATCTAGTTGCATGCAACTAATGTGTGTGTGTGCTTTTGCATATGTGTGTGTGCTTATGCATGCTTGGGCATGTGTCTACATGAGTAGGTGTGCATATCTGCATGGCTACACATGTGTGCACCTGTGTGCATGAGCAATTGGGTTTGTGTTTGTGTGCTTACGTGTTAGAGTTCGTGTGTTTGTGTTAGTGTGTGTGCATGTGCATATGTATGCATTTGCTTACATGTGTGCATTTATGCCTGTGTGTGTTAGTGTGTCTATATGCTGTGAGTGTATGCATATAGATGTGTGCATACATGCAACTATAACTGTGTGTTTGTCCATGTATGTGTGTATGAGTATGTGTTTGTGCCTGTGTGTGCATGTATATGTGTGTATGTATGTGTGTGTACATATTTGTGTATATGCATTTATATGTGTACATGTGTACCTATGTGTTTGTGAGTTCTTGTGTGCGTGTGTGTGTAGAGGTGTGAGCATATGAGCATGCATTCACACATGTGCTCTTACATGTGTGCATGAATTCAAGTAAGAGTGCACATGTGTGTGTTGGTGTGTGTGTTTGTATGCATGTTTATGTGTGTGCATGTTCATATGCATGTTTGTGTGAATGTATGTGTGTGTATATGTGCACATATGTTCATGTAAATGTTTATGCATGTGTGCCTTTGTGCAGGTTTAAGCATGTGCTGGTGTGTACATATTCATGTGTGCTTTGTGTCCATGCATGTATGTGTATGCAATTATGCATGGGTGTGGGTGTGGGTGTGAGTGTGTTTATGAACTTGTGCATGTCTGTGTGTCCCTGTGTAAGTGCATGGGTGATTCCCTTTTATGTGCACACTTTTGTGAATATGTCATGTGTTTGTGCATGCGTGTGCTAGTGTGTGCATGTTTATGTGTGCATATGCGGGTGAGTATGTGCATGCTTGTATGTGCATGTGTGTGCATCTAAGTGTGTATGCTTGTGCATGGATTTTTATGTGCATGTATATGTGTATGCATGCAAGTGATTATGCATGTGCATGCACGTATTTGTGTTCATGTGTGTATATGTGTGCACATGTACATGTTGGTGTATATGTGTGTGCATGTGTGTGCATATGTTTGTGTGTGTGTGGGCGTGTGTGTATGGTTATGTGTGTGCATGTATGTGTGTGTGCATGTGTGAGCATGTGTCAGTGCATGCATGTGTGCATGTGTGCATGCATTCGATGTTTGTGTGCATATGTACATGTTTGTGCTTTTATGTCTTGGTGTATGTGTGTGTGTGTTCATGTGCATGTGCATACTAGCATGACTGTGTTTGTACTTGTGTGTATCTATGCACATGTGAGTGTGTGTGTGACCTTGGATGAGTGTATGTGGGCATGTGCATGTGTGTATATGTGTTTGTTGAGTGTGTGAGTGTATGCATGTGTATGTGCATGAGTATGTGTGTGTACATGTGCATATGTGTGCATACCTATGTGAGTTTGCATCTATGCATGTGTTCTTCTGTGCGTTTATGCACATGTGTGTGTATATGCAAGTTCTTATCTTTGCGTGTGTGCATGTGCATGTATATGTATGCATGCATGCGTGTACACATATGTATGTGCACATGTGTGTGCAGATGTGCACATGAGTCTGATTCCTTTTGTTTATATGCATCTGTATGTACATGTGTGTGTGTGTGAACATGTGTGAATGTGTGAGTATGGTGGGGTGTGTGTTAGTGTGTGTGTGTGTGCATGCATGCAAGTTTGTGTGTGCATGTGTGTTTGTGTGCACATGCTCAAGCATGTGTGTGTGGATGTTTGTAAGTTCATGTATGCTTTTGTGCATGTGTGTGCTTGTGTATGTGTTTGTGTGTGCATGTGTGTGTCAGTGTTCATGTTATTATGTGTGTGTGTGTACATGTTCACATGTCTGTATGTGAGTTTAGGTGTGTGTGCATGTGTGGATGTGTGGTTGTGTACACATGCATTTGCATGTATGTATGTGCGTGTGCATCTATGCATAGGTGCTTGTGTTTGTGCATGAGTGCATCGATGCATGAGTGTGCATGTGCATCTGTTTGTGCATGTATATATACATTTGTATGTGCATATTCACATGTTTTAATGTGTGTGCAAGTGTATGTGTGCATGCATGTGTGTGTGTGCACTCTATTTGTGTTTGTCTGCATGTTTGTGAGTATGTGTATGTGTATGAGCATGAGTGTGAATGTGTGTTTATGCATTTTTATGTAGGTGTGTGTGTGCATGTGCATGCATTTGCATAGGCATATATGTTTGCACCTGTGTATGAATGTGTGTATCTCTATGTGTGTGTGAATCTATATATGCATGAGTGTGCATGTGTGTGCATGTGTGTGCATGTGTTATTATGTACATTTACAAGCATGTACATGCTCGTGCTTGTACGTATGCATGTGTATGTACATGAGTGTCCATGCTTTTGATCCATTATGCGTGTGTGCCTCTATGTTTGCATGTTTATGTGTGTGTATGTGCTTGTGCATGTGTGTGTGGGCAAGTGTGTGTGCAAGTGTATGTGCATGTGTTTGTGTGTGCTTGTGTATGTATATTTGTTTACACATGTGTATGTACATTTGTGCATCTATTTTTGTGTGCATGTATATGTGTAGACATGTGTTCTCATTCATTGGTGTTTGTGGGTGCTTGCATGTGTTCACATTGTGCTTATGTGTAATCTTGGATGTGCATGTGTGTGTTTCATCTATGCGTGTGTGTGCATATGTGTGTATAGTGCATATGTTTGTGTGTCTGTGTGCATGTGTGTACGTGTAAATGTATATATATGTATGTGTGTACATCTGGTTGTGTGTATGTTTGTGTTCTATGTGTGTTGTGTGTCCATGTGTCCTTGTGTGTGTGTGTATGTGTGCATGTGTGTGTGTACATGTGTGCATGTGCACATTTGTGTGTGTGTGTGTATGTGTGAGTGCATGCATGTGCATGTGTGTGCTTTCTGATTTGTGCATGTGTGCATTTGTTCGTTTGCACCAAGTGTGTTTGTGCATGAATGCATTCTTGTGTTTATTTGTGTGCATGTGCAAGTGTATGATTATGTGTATGCATCCATGTGTGTGCATGTTAGTGCAAGAGAGTATGTATGGGTTTATTTGTGTTTGCATGTGCATGTATGTTTTTACCTATCTATTCCTCATGTGCATCTATGTGTGGATGTGTTTTATGTATGTTTGTGTTTGTGCGTGTGTGGGTGAGTGTGTGTGCATGTGCATATGTGTGGTTGTGTGTGCATGCTTTTGTGTTTGTGTGAGTGTGCGAGTGCATGTGTGTGTGTAAGTATCTATGCAAATATATGTGTGAGCATATTTGTGTGTACACATTTGTATGTGTGTATGCATGTTTGTGCATGTGTGTTTGTTCGCCTATTTTTATGTGTGTATGTGAGTGCATGCCAACATGTGCATGTGTGTTTGTTCATGTGTACTTGTTTGCTTGTTTGCAAGTGTGTATGTTACTGCACTAAGGTGCATGTATATGTGTGTGTGCATTACTACATGTGTGCATATTTGTGTGTTTTTGTGCATGTTAGTGTGTGAGTGTGTATGTGTGTGTCTATGTGCACGTGTATATATGTCCATGTGCATGCATGTGTGCATGTGTGTGTGGGTGTATGTGTATATAACTATATGCATGTGTGTGAGTGTGCTTGTGTGTGCGTGAATGTGTGTGTGCATGTGTGTATGTGTGTGCTTATGTGTGTGTGTGTGCTATGGTGTGCACATGTGTGTGTTTCTTATTAAGCATAGGTGCATATACTTTAACATGTGTATGAGTGTGTGTGCATGTGTGAACCAGTGTAGGTGTGTGCTTGTGCATGATTGCATATGCACATAAGTGTGCATGTTTTCATGCTCATAGGTGTGTGTGTGTCTATATGTTTGTGTACATGCATGTGCATTTGCATGCATGAGTTTGCACATGTGCATGCATGTGTGTGTGTGTGCGTTTAGGTGTGTATGGGTTTGTCTATGCATGCATGTGTCTATATATGCTTGTGTAGCTATGTGTGAGTGTGCTTGTGTGTATGTGTCTACATTTGTGTGTGTGTGTGTGTGTGTCTATGTATGCATGTGTCTATATATGCTTGTATTTGTGTAGCTACGTGTGAGTGTGCTTGTGTGTGTGCATCTATGTGTGTGTGTGTTTTTATTTATGTATATGTGCTTACACATGTGCACAAGTTAGTACCTATATATGTATGTTTGTGCATGCACATGTATGTGCTGTACTTGTGTGCATGTGCATGTGTGAGTGTGTGTAGTTGTGTGTGTGTGGCCTCATGTGTGTGCAACTGCACATATGTTTATACTCATGTGTATTCACATGCATGCATGTGCATGTGTGTTTGTGTTCCTATGTATTTGTGTGTGAGTGTGTGGGCCCATCTATGTGCTTATATATATGTGTGACTATGCACATACATGTATGTACATGTGTATGTGTGTGTATATGTGTATGCATGGGCTTGTGTTCATACCTCTATATGTGTGTTTGTGTGCATGTACATGAGTGTGTGTGTGCACATTTATGCATTGTGCATGAGATTGTGAGTGTATCCACATGTGTACATTGTGTGTATGCATGCATGTGTTTGAGTATGTGTGTGTGTGTGTGTTCATGTGGTTATTTGTGTGTATGTGCTAGTGTGTGTGCTTATGTTTGCATTTTTGTGGATGCTTGTGTATATGTGTATGATTGCATGCATGTGTGGCTGTGGGTGCATGTTTGTTTGGGTGTGTATACGCATGTGTGTGTTTGCATGTCTGTGCATGTGCATATGTGTAGATGTAGGTGTGCAAGAACGCATGTACGAATGTGTATGTGAGATTATACGTTTGTGTTTGTGTTTGTGTACATGTATGCGAGTGTGTGGTTGTGGATGTGTGTGCACATGCTTGATTTTGTGCATGCGTGTGTGCATGTTATGCTAATATTTGTGTATTTATCTTTGTTTTTGTGTATGCATTTGTGTGTACATGTAGTGTATGTTGCAAGCACGTGTGTGTGCGTGTCCTTACTTCTGTGTGGATGTCTACATGTAGGTGTTTGCATGTCTAGGTGTGTTTTCATGTGGGCATGTTAGTGTGTGTGTGTTTATGCATATGTGTTGGCATGCTTGTGTGTTTACATGTGTGTATGTATGTATGTGTGTGTGTGTGTGTGTGTATATATATATCTATATGTGTGCGTGTGTGTGTGTGTATGTGTGTGCATGCATGCATCTCTATGTGTGTGTGCTTCTGTGTTTATTTGTGTGTATACTTGTGTGTGTATGTAGACACATATTTCTTTTGTGTGTGTATAGATACACACATGTGTTTATACACTTATGCATGCAAACAAGCACGTGCATTTGTACACATGCATGCATGTGTGTGCATGTGCATTTGTTTTTTTGGGTGTATGTGTATGTGTTTATGTGTGTGTGTTTTTGCATATATGTGTGTTAACATGTTTGTGCATATGCATGTAGGTGTGTATGTTTGTGTATATATGCTTGCATGTGTGTGTATTGTGCATGTGTGTATGTTTTTGTGTGTATATGTGCCCATGTTTGCTTGTGCATGTGTGTTTTGTGAATCAGTGTTTGTGTGTGTGTTTGTCTTCATGTTAGTGCTTGTGTGCTTTTGCATGTGTAAGTAGGTGCATGTGTGCACAACTGAAACAACTATGGACCATGTGATCACAAAATTGTGCGATCGAACAACTAATAGAATTAGTGGGTTGAAAAATTAGATATGAAAATGATCGTTCGATCGCAAAAATGCACAATCAAATGGCTGACGTCACTCCCATAATTTGGATGTTTGTCATGTAGTAAAAGCAACACTTTTAGTCCCACATGATGTATTTGAAAAGCACTTTTCTCGATATAAGTATTCTTGAATGCAACAAAGGTAGCCTAATGTTGGGGTTGGTTATCTCCTGGTTCATGTAGGATTTAATCACCCATGCATACTAATAATTATAAAATTAAAAATATGCATTCAAAGGATAATGTTCCCAATCCAAGCTAAATTTGAATGTTTTGATTGGGTTCGGGATTCATGCCGTAACCGACTTGAACACTGCAGCAATTAGTGAACGACAAATTATTATTAGGAAGGTAATTAGAATTTTTTGTTATATTATTTTTTAAATTTCTTATTTAAATCATTACTAAATAATAATATTTCGAAAATATTAGTCAAATGTTTGAGAAATGTGCACTTTAGATATTGAATCAAAGATGGTTATCAAGAATATTATAGATGGAAGTTAATTAATCTTTTTTATACTTTGAAAAAGTAATTTTAATCAAACTTAATATTCTAAAAATGAAATTAAAATACCTAAAACTACAATAAAAAATTTTTTCTTGGTGATTTGGCACTTTCACCAAGATGATTTTTATGAGATTTTACTTTAGCTTCTCTTCTTTAAATTCTTCTATGTATACAAGTATCAACTATTTAGAATCTAGACATTTATTAAATGAAATTTATTAGAAATATTTAGGGCTTTTTATCATCAAATAATATGCAATGGCTAGGGGTTAATACCAAATCATATGTGTGTGCTTGTGTATCAATACACATGTTCATGTGTCTGTGTGTATTTATTGGTATGTGTGTCTGTGAATGTAGTTACATGTTCATGTGCATATGTGGAATGTTTTCATACTTGTGAGAATGTGTGTGTATCTATTCTATTTATGTGTGCAAGTCTGCATGCATGTTTATGTGTGTGCATGTGTGTGGGTGCACACATATGTTTGTGTCTGTGTGCATGTGCATGAGACTAAGTTGGTGTGTGCGTGTGTGCGTGCGTGTGATTGAGTAGATGGGTAGGTTCATGCATGTGTGTATGTGTGCATGCTAACACATGTGTGTTTGTGTGTGTGTATGACTAGGTGCAAGCATGTGTGCATCTTCATGTACATGTGCACATGCAATGTGCTATGCACATGCATGTGTGTACATATGTGTGTGTGTACATGCATGCACATATGTGGATGCATCTGTATGTGTGTGTGTGTGTACACTTGTATGGGTTTGTGGGCGTGTGTGTGTAGGAGTGTGTGTGTGCTTGTTCATGTGTGTGAATTCCTTTTGGGGTGTACATGTGCACATGTGTGTGTGTGCATGTGTGTGTTCATGTGTATAGGTGTTTGTTGTGCACATGAGCACATGTGTGAGTGTTTCTATGTGTATGCATGTATGCATATGCACATATACATTTGTGTGATTATGCATGTGTGAATGCATGTGTGCCTACACATGTTTATGATTCTTTTGCATGTGTGTGCGTGGCTTAATTTTCGTGTGTATGTGTGTGCATGTGTGTAAGTGTGTGTGTGCTAGTGCATGTGTTTCCATGCATGCATGTATTTGTATATGTGTCTACTTGTGTGAATGCTTGGTCATGTGCATATGTGTTCATGTATTTGTGCATATTTGTATGCACGAGAATATGAGAGTGTGTATGCATGAGTTATTTTGCATATGAGTGTGTATGTGTGGCACATGTGTGTGTGGTTATGCATGTGTTTGTGTGTGTGTGCATATATGTGTGTGCATTCATGTGTGTCTGAATATGTATATGTTTGTGTTTATGTTTGTGTGCATCTATATGTATACGTGTGTCCTTTTGTGTGTGCATGTGCATGGCTGTGTGTGTTTGCATGTGTTTGCGAATGAGTAGACATGGGCATCTATATTTGTGTGATTATGTGTGCATGTTTGTGTGTGTTTTCGTGCATGCAAGCATCTAAGTTTGCGTGGGAGTGCATGTTCATGGGTGTGCACATCTGTGTGTGAGTGTATGCTTATTTGTGCATGTTTTTTCTTTTGTTAGGCATTTGTGTTTACATGCATATGTGTGCATCTTTGTTTATTTGTGTGTGTGTGCATGTATGTATACATTCATGGCATGTTGTAACTATGTGCATCACACATCTATGCATGCATGCGTGTATGTTTGTTTGTGCATTTATACATGCATGTGAATGACTGCTCGTGTGTGTGTTTGTCTATGTTGATATATGTGCATGTTTGTATGCATGTGCATGTGTGTGTGTGTTTATGTGCATGTGTTGTGTTGGAGTACATGCATGTGTGTGGGAGTGCACATGTGTGTGTGTGTGCATGTGTGTTTGTTCATGCATCTTTGTGAATGCATGTGTGCACATGCAAATGTGTGTGTATATACATGTACGTATGCATGTGGTATTTGTGTGAGTGCATATGCATTTATATATGTGCATGGGTAAACATGTGTGTGTGTGTGTATGTGTGTGCAAGGATGCACATTTGTATGTGTGTGTGTGCATTTGTATGCATGCATGAGTGAGTGTGCATGTGCATCTCTGTGTGTGTGTGTGCATGTGCTTGTATGTGTATATGCCATGCTTTTGTGTTTTTATGTGTGCCTTTTCATGTGTATGTCTACATGAGTGTTCATTTATTTGTTTGTGGTTCTATTTTTGTGTGTATTCATGTGAGTGTGTACCTATGCATGTGTCTTTATGTGAATACCTATGTGTGTGAATGTGTGTTCATGTATCTGCATAAATGTGTGTGTGTGTGTGCACAAGTGTAGCATGTGTGCATGTGAGTAAGTGTTTGTTATTGCATATATTTGTGTGAGCATGTTTGTGTGTATGCCTGTATTGATTGTTTGTATGCTTGTAGGTTTGGGTATGCATGCTTATATGCGTGTGTGCATGTTTGTGTGTTTGTAAGCCCATTTTCATGTATGTTTGTGTGTTATGAATCCATGTGAACAAGTGTGCATATGTGTATGTTCGTGTGCATGTGTTTGTTTGTGCATGTACCCTAGAGTGTGCATCAATTTGTGCTTATATGTGTTTGTTCACATGTGCGTTTGTTCATGCGTGTGTGTGCATTGGCATGTGTACCCATGTTAATAAGTGTGTGTGTGTGTATTTGTGGGTGCATGTATATTACTGCATATGTGTATACAGGTTTGTGTGTGGCTATACACATGTCTATTTGTGCTTGTGTTTATTTCCTTGCATGTGCATGTGAACATGCATATGTATAAGTGTGTGTGTGTGTGTGTGTGTGTGTGTGTGTTTGTGTGAGGGT
Source organism: Vanilla planifolia (assembly GCA_023846275.1). Taxonomy (NCBI): domain Eukaryota; kingdom Viridiplantae; phylum Streptophyta; class Magnoliopsida; order Asparagales; family Orchidaceae; genus Vanilla; species Vanilla planifolia. Next base: position 2,142,576 of record JAIUJO010000037.1, read on the forward strand.
GTGTTTGTGTGTGAGTCAAAGTGCATGTAAGTATTTATGTGTGTTCATGTGTGTGTGAGAGTTTTTTGTGGTTATGTGCATACATGTTTGTACATGTATATGTTTTTCTTCTTGTGTGTGCGTGTGTCTATGTGGGTGTATGTGTCTGTTTGTGTTAATGAATGCATGTATATGTTTGTGTGTGTGTCTTTGTGCATGTGGGGGGTGCATGTTGGTGGGTGTGGATGTAGGTATGTGTGTGTATATGCATGCATGAGTGTAGTTGTGTGCATGTGTGCACATATGTATGTGGGTGTGTATGCATGTGTGTGTTCATATGTGTAGGTGTGTCGGGGTGTGTGTTTGTCCATACATACATGTATGATCTGTGTAAGCATGCATGCATGCACCTTTGTGTGGGGGTGCACATATTAGTCTGTCTTCACGTGTGTGTGCGTGTAAGTGAGCATGCAAATTTGTTGTGCATATGTGTAGTGTGTGTTTACCTATATGTGCATGTGCATGTGTACCTATGTGCCTGTGTGTGCATATGTGTGTGTGCATGTGCATGTGTGAGTTTGAGGATGTATGTGTATGTGCTTTTACACATGTGTATGCATGTGTATGAGTGTGCATATATGTATGTGTATTGGTATTTTTGTGTGTGCATGCTCACTTGTGTGTGTGTGTAAGTATGGGTGGGTGTGTGTGTGTGTGTGTATATGCATGCATATGCATGTGTGTGCATATGTATATGTGCATGTGTGTGTGTGTGTGAATGTGTGCATTTGTTTGTGTGCTTTTGCATATTTTTTTTCCAACTGTATGCATTCGTGTATGATATTTGCATGTTTATGTTCATGTGTTGGTGTGTGCGTGTTTGTATACATGCATGTGTGTTTACATGTGTTAGTGTATATGCATGCAAGTGTGTGCATATGTTTGTCTGCACATGTAGTTATATGCTTGTGTTTGCATGTGTGGCTGTTTGTGTCTATGTGTGGATGTGTCTAGGTGTGTGTGTATGTATGCATGTGTGGGTGTGCATTTGTGTACTTGAGGGGGAGTTTGTTCATAGGTGAGCATGTGTGTATGCTTTTGCATGTGTATATGTGTTCTCATGGATATGCATGCTTGCATGCATGTGTGCATGTACATGCATGTGTGTGTGTGTGCATGTGTATTTGAGTTATTTGTGTTTGTGTACATGTGCATGTGTATGTGTATTTGTACTTGCACGTGTGTGTTTTTGTGCCTTTTTGTGCATGCATGTGTGCATATGTGTTTGCATATGCATGTGTGTATTATAGCATATGTGTTTGTGTATGCTTGTGTGTGTACACACTTGTGTATATGCATGCTTGTGTGAATGTGCACTTTTGTGTGTGCATGTACTTATATGTTTGTCTGTGTGCATGCTTGTGTATGCCTTTACATGTGGATGTGGGCATGCTTGTGTATGCCTTTACATGTGGATGTGGGCATGCTTGTGCATGTGAATGTGTGTGTGTGTGTGTGTGCACATTTGTGTGCATGGGTGTTCATGATTCTACATGTGTGTAAACTTGTGTGTGCATATGTGCGTGCATGAGTACCATTTTGGATGCATGATTGTGTATGCATTTGTGTATTTGTGTGTACATGCATGTGCTTGTGTGTGCATTGATGTACACATGTGTGTATGCTTATGTACCTATGTGGATGTGTGTCTATACTTTTTTGTGTGTGTTTGCTTGTGTGTACATGTGTGTATATACCCATGTGTGAATGTGCATGCACATGTGTTTATGCATGTCTATGTTTTTTGTGTTTGCATTAGTGTGCTTCTGTGTGCATAAGTGTGCTTCTGTGTATATGCACATGAATGTACATGTGTGTGCTTGTGTGCTCAAGCATGTGTGCGTATGTGTGTTTGAGCATGTGTATGTGTATGTGCATGTGCATATTTGTTATTTTTGTTGTGTGTGTTAATGCGCATGCATTTGCATGTATGTATATATGTGCATGTGTGCACGAATCTATTTGTGTGTATGTGTATGCATGTATATGTGTGCATGTGGATGTGTATGTGCATGTGCATGAGTATCTATGGGTGCATTCATCATTGTTCTATTTGTACAAGTGTATACGAGTGCACGTGCATGTGCGTGTCTACGTGTGTGTTTGAGAATGTGTATATGTATGTGCATGTGCATATTTTTTATTTTGGCTATGTGTGTTAATGTGCATGCATGCATCTATGTGCATTTGCATGTGTGTGTATATGTGCATGTGTGCATGAGTCTATTCGTGTGTTTGTGCATGCATGTGTATGTGTGCATGCAGCATTGTGTCCATTTATATAAGTGTGTACGAGCACATGTGCATGTGCATGAGTTTGTGCCTGTGTGTGTGTGTATATGTAAGTGTTTGCACTTATGTTTGCTTATGTCTCTATGTATGTGTGTGTGTATTTGTATGCACATGGGAATAACTATTCAAGTGCATGTGTATGTGTGTACATATGTTATGTTTGATCATGTGTGTGTGCTTGTGTGCATGTGAGTGTGTGTCTCTGTGTAGCTACTCTTGTGAGTGTATGTGTGCATACAAGAGTGTTTGAGTGCGTGTATGCATGTGCATATGGATCTAAGTGTTTGTATGAGTGTGGGTGTGTGTGTGTGCATGTGCATACGTATGCATGTGTGTGTGTCTATGCATATGCATGTGTGGTGTAGGTGTGTGCATGTGTGTGCAAGTGTGTATGCATATGCACATGTGTGTGCCTATGTGTGTGTAATATGTGCTTGTCTGTGTGTGTTTTTGCACTTCTATGCTCATGTGTGCACATATGTTTGTGAGTATATGCATTTTCCTATGTGTGCATTTGTTTGTGTGTGTTTGTGTGTGTGTTCGTGCATGCGTGCATGTATGAGTACTTGTATGCACTTGTGTATGAGCTTGCATTTGTGTATGCAAATGTGTTTGTGGGTGTGTGATTTATTCTGTGCAATACTAATCGATAGGTCATTATTGATAAATCTTCCAAGATCTAGTACATTGGAACCCATGGTTAGGGTATTGAATCCATTAGCATGGAATATCTCCTTTTCTAAGTGAAATCCATCAATATATGAAAGAGTAAAAAAGTGCTTTCGTTGTGTGTGCTCATGCATTTTTAGTTTTGTGCAAGTCTTTGTGTGTATGCATGCATGCCTATGTGTATGTGTGTGTGTTTGTGTGTTCATGCATGTGGGCATTCCTATGCTCATGCATGTACATGCATGTGTGTGTGTGTGCATGTGTACATATATGTGTTTGTATGTGTGTTCATGCATGTGTACGGATATGCTTGTGCATGTGTATGTGTCTATTTTCTTGTGCTTATGCTTGTGCATGACTATGCCTGTGCTCAGGTAGGTATATGTGAGTGTGCTTGCATGTGCATGGGTCTATGTATTATATTGTGTATATTTGTGTGCCTTTATATGTGCATATGAGTGTATGCATGGGGGTGTGCATGTGCATATGTCTGCATAGGCATGTATGTGCATGTGTGTGTAACTGTTGGGGCATACATGTGTGTGCTTATGTGTCTATGTGCATGGGTGCACATGTGTGTGTATGCTTGTGTATATCTACATGTTTGTGTGCTTATGCTTGTGTGTGTGCATGATTATGCCTATGTGCATGTGGGTATGCATGCATATGTGTGTCTATATCTATACATGTGTATGTGGATGTTTTTATGCCAATTTGTGTGCCTTTGTGTCTGTATGTTAGTGTGTGCATGCGTTAGTGCATGTGCATACGTATGCATAGGCATGTATGTGCATGTGCATGTATGTGTGATTGTGTGTGTGTGCATTGGTACACACATTTATGTGCTTGGGTGTGTGCATGGGTGCACATGAGTGAGTGTGTACATGTATATGCATGCAAGTTTGTGTGAGACTATGCATGTGCACATGAGTGCATACGTGTGCACATGTGTGTGTGTGTGAGTGTGTGGGTACGTGTTTTTGTTTGTGTGTGTGTGTGTGTGTGCATCTATGTGTGTGAATATGTGTGTCCTTGTGTATGCCTGTATATGTGTGCAAATGATTGTGTGTGTTTTGTGTGTGTATGCATGTGCAAGTGAACATTTGTGTGACTATACAAATGTTTAGGCATGTGTGTGCTTGTGCTTGCATGTGAGAATGTGTACACATGCACATGTTCTTATTTGTGATGAGTTGTGTGCATTGGTATGCAATTATGTGTGTTAGTATGCACACATGTGTGCCTGTTCATGCATGTGTGTGCATGTACATGTATGTAAGAGTTTGTGCTTGTGGTTTCTTATTTGTCAGTGTTGGTGCTTGTGTGAGTGCTTGGATATGCGTGTGTGTGCGTGTGTGAATGTATGCTTGTATGTGTGTGTGTGTATGTGTGCGTAAATATTTCTATTCAAGAGTACGTAGATGATTATGTGTGTGTGTGCATGTGTGTTTGTTTATTTATATATGTGTGCATCTATGCATGCGTGTGTGCAATTTTGTGGTTGTGTGTACATGTGCCTACATTTGTGTACATGAGTGTGTGCATGTGTGTTTTGTTTGTGTGTGTGTGTGTGTGGGACTTTGTGTGTGTTGTTTGTGTGTATGCATGTGTGTGGTTTTATTTGGGTATGTTTGTGTGTGGGTGTGTGCATGTGTGTGTGTGTGTGCATGGGTGTGTGCATGGTTGTGTTCACATTTGTTAGAGTACATGTGTCTGTACATGTAAGCTTGTGGATGTGGTTGTATGTGCATGTTGGTATGCCTGTGTGTGTACATATGTCCATCTATGTGTGTGTGTTGGCATGTTTATTTATGTGTTTGCATGTGTGTGTGTTTGTGCATGTGTGCATTCATGTGTGTGTGTATTTGTCTTTTTATTTATTAATTTATTTGTGTGTGTCCACGTGTGTGCATGTGCATGTGCAAGTTTTTAAGCTTCAATTTATCTGAATTTTATTTTCCTATATGAGTATGTATGTATGTTTGTGTGTGTGTGTTAGTGTATTCCTATGAGATCATGTATGTGTGCTTGTGCAAGTGTGTGTGCATGAGTGTACGTGTCTATGTGTGTGAGGTTTTGTGCATGTGTGTGCTCACTTATGTGTGGATGTGCACATGTGTATACGTGTGCCTGTATGCATTTGTTCCTATTCATATGTGTGTTCATATATTTTTGTGTGAGTGTCTCTCTCTCTCAATGTATAGGTGTGGGTGTTTGGATCTATGTGTAGGTGTGTGTGGGTGTATGTGTATGTGTGTTCTTGTGTGTGTGCATGTCTGTGTTGATGTATATGTGTGAGAGTGTTGCATGTGCTTACAAGCATGCATATGCATCTGTATGTGCATGTGTGTGCATGTGGGTAAGTGGCTGTGTTCTTATGCATGTGTTTGTATGTGTGTGTTTATCTATATCTATTGTACATGTGAATATGTTTGTGCACATATGCACTCATGTGTGCATTTGTGTGTTGAGTGTGTGTGCATCTGTGTGCATGTATGCATGTGTGTAGGTGTGGGTGTGTGCCTTTTTGCATTTATGTGTGCATGTGTATAAGCATTTATGGTGTATGCATGTGCATGTGTGTGTGCGAGTGTATGTGCATGTATGTGTGCATGAGTGCAAGATCGCATGTATGTGTGTGTGTGCTTGTTTGTGCATGTGTGGTGTTTTTGTATGAATATGAGTTCATGTGCATGTGTGTGTGTGTGTGTGCATGTGTGTTAGTGTGTCTAGGCATGCAAGTCTAAGAATTTCTGTGCTTATGAGTGCGAGTCTATGTGTTTACATGTGTATTTGAATTTATGTACTAAGACCATGTGTGCATGTGCTAGTTTTTATGGGTGTGTTTATTTGTAAGTGCTTGTGTGCATATATTTGTGTTCCTATATGCTTATGTCTATGCATGTGTGTGTGTGCATGCGTGTGTCTGTAAAAGCATGTGTGTGTGTGTGTGGATGTGTGTGTGTGTATATGAGTTTATGTATGTGTGTGTGTGTATGTGTGCATGCTTGTTTATATGCATGTGTTAGTATTAATACATCTTTGAGTGCATAAACTTCTGTGCATTCGTGTGCATGTGTATATGTATGTGTGTTATATTTTTTGCAAGTGCTTGTGTTTGTGTGTTTATGCATGGATATGTGTATATGTGACTATGTATGCATGTTTGTGTATTCATGCATGTGTTCATGCCTATACTCATGCATGTACATGTACATGTGTATGAGACCATGTGGGTGTATGTGTGTGTACGTATGTGTGTGGCCATGCTTGTACATGTGCATGTCTATGTGCTTGTGCTTATGCAAGTGAATGACTATGCTTATGTGTATGTAGGTATACATGAGTGTGCATGTGTGTATTTGTACTGTGTGTGTTCATGTGTGTGTGGATGTGTTTGTGCATGTTTGTGTGTAATTGTATGTGCATGTGAGTGTGCATATGCATATGTCCATGTAGGCACGTATGTGCATGTTTGTGTATGAATTTAGACATGCATGTGTGTGCTTTTGGGTGTGTGCATGTTGTGTGTGTGTGTGTGCATGTGTGTGTATATGCTTGTGCATGTTTATACATCTGTGTGCTTATGTGTATGTGGGTATGTGTCTATGTGCATGTGTGTATGTGTGCATGTTTGTGTGCATGTGTCTGTAGATGTGTCTATGCCTACTTATATGACTTTGTATGTGTATGTACATGTATGTGTACATGTGTATATCTATGCATATGCATGTATGTGAGTGTGCATGTATGTGTGTTTGTGTGTGTGCATTGGTAGACACATGTATGTGCTTGTATGTATGTGTATGACATGTTTTTGTACTTGTTTATGCATGTATGTTTGTGTTAGACTATGCTTGTGGTCATGAGTGCACATGTGTGTGTTTGTATGGGCACATGTATCTCTGTATGTGTGTACATCTATGTGTGTGAATGCATGTGTGTGTGCATTTATACGTGTGCATATGTTTGTGTGTTTGTGCATGTGTGCATGTGCATGTGTGTGATTATACATATGTCTAGGCAAGTGTGTGAGTGTGTGTGTATGTGCTTGTATGTGTTCATGAGCACATGTGCACATGTGCAAATTTGTGATTATTTGTGTGCATGGGTATGCATTTGTGTGTTGGTGCATACATGTGTGTGTGTGTGTGTGCATGCTTGTGTGAGTTTGTGCTTGCAGTTGCTTGTTTGTAGGTGTGAGTGTTTGTGCACATGCTTGCATGTGTTTGTACATGAATACATGCCTGTATATGTGTATGTATATGTCCATTAATATTTCTATGTTAGTGTACCTTGGTGATTATGTGTGTGTGTGTTAATGTGTGTTTGTGTGTATGTGCATGCGTGTTTGTGTATTTTTATATGCATGCATCTATACATGCATGTGTGTGTGTGCAGTTTTGTGGTTGTGAGTGTGTGCCAAAGTATGCATGCGTGAGAGTGTGCATGTGTGTCTATGTTCATGTGGGCATCTATGTGTGTGCATTTGTATGTATTCATTATATGTATGCATGCTTGTGTTTTGTGTGGATGTGTTTGTGCATGGGTGTGTGCATGTATGTGCCCATGTGTGTGTGTGCATCAGTGTATGCATAAGTGAGTGTGTGTGTGTGCATGGGTGTGTTCACTTTTGTTAAAGCACATGTGTGCATATGGATGTACATGTAAGCTTGTGGGTGTGGCTGTGTGTGCATGTCTGTAAGTGTGCGTGCATGTATTTGTATTTGTATTCATACATGTGTGTGTGTTGGCATGCTTGTTTATGTGTGCATTTGTATGTGTACATGTGTGTGTAGTTGTGCATTCATGTGTGTGTGTGTGTGTATGTTTGTCTTTTTATTTATTCGTTTATGTGTGCATGTGCACTTGTGTGCTTGTGTGTGTGCATATGCATGTGTTTCATTGTTCATTTGTGCAAGCACATGCACATGCTTATGTTCATGTAAGGGTGTGTATATCTTGTGGGTATGTGTGTACATTTGTGTGCATGTCTATGTGTGTGTATGTGTGTGCACATGTGTGCATGGGAATGTGCATGAGTGTGCATGTGTGCATTTTGGTGTGCATGCATACATGTGTGTACATGTTTGTTTGTTTATATATTTCTGTGCATGTATATGCATTTGTGAGTGCATACTTATGTGTGCACACAAGTGTGTGTGTATGCTTGTGGGTGTGCATGATTATGTGTGTACATGTGTGTCTTCATGCTTGTGTGTATGTGCATACATGTGTTTGACTATGTGTGTGCATATGTGCACATTTTTTCATGCATGTGGCTGTGTTCATGTGTGTGCATGTGTGCATGCATCAGTGTGCATGTGCATTTGCATGTGTCCATGGGTGCAGGCAAGTATGTGCATGTATTTGCTTGGGCATGCAAGAGTGTTTGTGCATGTTTGTATGCCTACATGTTAGTGTGCCTAAGTATATGTAGGCATGTGCACATGCAAGTGGGTATATGTATGCATATATGTGGGTGTGTCCATATGTATGCATGTGTGAATAAGTGTGTGCTTATGTATGTACATGTGTGTAGGTGTGTGCCAATAAGCATGTGTGTTTGTGTGTGTGCTTGTATCTATCTCTATGTCTGCATATGCATGTGCATATGCCTACATGTGTGTGTAAGTGTGCATGCTTATTCATGTATGAGTGTGCATGTGTCAGTGTGCACGAGTGGTTGTGTTTGTGTCTGTGCATGTATGCCTATACACACGTGTGTTTGTTTGTAAATGTGTATACGTATACATGTGTGTGTGATTAAGCCTGTTGGTGAATTCATTCTTGTGCATGTATATGTGTGTGTACATGTGTGTCTACATGTGCATGTTCGCACATGTGCATGTGTGTGTATGTATGTGTATGCCTTTGTGCATGTCTATGAATCAATATGTGTGCATGTGCATGCCTACATGTCTGCATATGCATGCTTGTGCATGTATGTGCTTGTGTATGCATGTGTGTGTTTATACATTTGCATGTGCACGTATGTGTGCATTGGTGCATGTTTATATGTGCATACATGTCTATTTTTGTGTGTGAGGATGCACATGTGTGCATGTGTCTATGTGTAGTATGTGGGCACAGGTGTTCTATGTGTGTGCAGGTGTTGGTACATGCATGTGTGCATGCTGAGTGTGTAAGAATTCTTGTGCTTGCATTTATGCATGTGCATGTGTGTGTGTGTATGTGTGTACATGTTTGCATGCTACATGCATGTGTGTGTGTGCTTGCTTGTGTATTTATGTGTGTGTATTTGTGTGTAGGTGTGAGTGTATGTGTGTGTGTGTTACCTATGCATCTGTATGTATGTTTGTGGGTGTGGGTGGGTTGCATTTGCATGTGTATGTGTGTTTATGTGTGATATCATGTATATGTGTATGTGTGCGTGTGTGCATACATTTTGATACCCATGTGTGTGCATATGCATGTGTATTTGTAAGTATTCACACACACACACACACCTATGCCTATGTGTTGGTTTTTGTGCACACACAAGTTCATTTATGTTCCTTTGCATTTGTGTTTGTGTGTGCATTTGTGTGCAAATATGAATGTGTGTGTGTGTGTCTATGTGTGTGCATGTGTGTGGTTGTTTTTATGCATGCATGTGTGTGAATATAAATCGTGCATGTGCTTATGTGTGGACATGCATTTGTAAATGTTTGTTTGCATGCATGTATGACTACATGTGATTTGTGTTTGTGTGCGTGTATGCACATGTGTGTGTGTGTGCAAGTGCATGTTTTTTTATTTTCTTGTGTGCGGTTGTGTGTGGGAGTGTGAGGGTGTGTATGTATGCATGTTTGTGTCTATGCGTGTGTGTGTGCACTTGAATGTGTGCATGTGTACTTGTGTGTTTGTGTTTGTGTGCTTGTGTGAGTGTGTAGCTATGTGTGGCTGAGTGTGTGTGTGTATGCACGTATGTGTGTGCATGAGCACATGTGTGTTCATGTTTGTGTTGTGCATCAGTGCATGTACATTTGCATCAGTGACCCTGTGTGGGCATATGCTTGTGTATATGTGTGTGTGCATGTGTGTGTGTGCTTGTGTGAGTATGATTATGTGTTTTCTTGTATGTTGTGAGTGTGTGTGCATGCTTGCATGTTCCTATACATGTTTGCATATGTTGTGTATACATGTGCGTGGGTGTGGGTATGTGAGTGTGAGTTTGTGCATGCATACATGCATGTATGCATGGGTGTATGCATGTGTATTTGTATTTATTTGTTGTTTTGAATTTGTGTGTATGCGGATGTGCATTTGTGCATTTGCTGGTATATGTGTGTATTTGTGCATGTGCATACGAGTTTTTGTTGTTGTGCACTTGCATGTGTGTTTGTTTATGTGTGTATTTGTTTGTGCATGTTTATGTGTGCATAAGCATGCATGTGTGTGGGAGTGTGTATGTTTGTGTATGTGCACATTTGTAAATGTCCATGTGTGCACATTTTTGTAAGTGTTTGTGGTTTCATGTGTGGGTGAGTGTTTGGGTGTGGGTGGGTTGTCGTGTGTGGGTGGGTGTCTATATGTGTGCATGATTTTTATGTTTATGTGTGTGCAAGTGTGTGTGTGTGTGTGCACACATGCACATTTGTGTGTGTGTACACATGTTCATGTGTTTATGCATGTGTACATGTGCATGTGTTTGATTTTGTATGTGTGAGCATGAGTTTCTGTCCATGTGTTTGAGCATATGTTTATGCATGTGTGTGTACATTTACCTATGTATGCGTGCTTGTGTGTGTAAGTGCACTTCTATTTGCATATGTTTGTGCATGTGCGTGCTAGTGCCTAGACATGCAACCATGTGTGTGTAGTGTGCATACGTGTCTAAGTGCATATGTATACATGCACATATATGCATATGCATGTGTTTTTGTGTGTTTGTGTGCTCATGCAAATGTGCATACATGTATTTGTGTGTGTGTGTGAGTTTGTGTGACTGTGAGTGCATGTTTGTGTACGTGTGTACATATGTACATGGGTGCATGTGTGCATGTGTTTGTGTGTGGGTGCATGCATGCAGTTTTGCATGAATGTGTGTATGTACATGCATACATGTTTGATCATGTGTGTGGGTGCATGCATGTGCATGTGCACTTGTATGCGATTAAATCATTTGTGTAAGTTTGTTACTATGCATGTGTGTATATATGCTAGTGCGTGTGCACATATGTTACTATGCGTGCGTGTGTGTGTGTGCAAGCATGTGTGTGTGCTTGTCTATGTGTGTGCAAGTGTGTGTGATTCTGTGTGAGGGTTTGTATGCATACAAGTGTGTGAGAGTGCGTGAGTTTGCATGTGTGTGTTTGTATGTGTTTGTTCTTGTTTTCTTCCTATGTATGCATCCATGTGTGTTTGCATGTATATGTGCATGCAAGTGCACCCACGTGCATTTCTATGTGTGCATATGAGTGTGCGTATGTGTCTGCATGTGTGCATGTACTTGTACAAGTGTTTGTTTTTTTGTGTATGCATGCATGTTTGTGTTTTTGTGTGGGTGTTTGTGCACATGTGTGTATGAGTTCTATGCATGTGTCTTCTTGCATGTGTGCAAACATGCATGTGTGCAAGTGTGTGTATCATTGTGTGTGCATGTGTGTGTGTGTACATGTAGTTGTGCGTGTTTGTGTTTATGTGTGTGTAAGTTTGTGTGAGTGTGTGTGTGCATGGGTGTACACTTGTGTATGCTCATGTGTGTGTGCATGTTTGAATGCATGTGTGAGTGTGTATGTGTGTGTGGGAGTGCATGGGTGTTTTTGTGCTCGTGTCAATGTGAATGCGTGTTTTTGTGTGTGCATGTGTGTGTATGTGTCTCTTCTTATGCGTGTGCATGCATACATGTACATGTGTCTATTCATGTGCGTGTCTGCATGTGTATGTGTGCATTCACACATGTGTGAGTATGTGTGTGTGTGTGCGTGTGCATGCATCTTTGTGCATGCGAGTGTATGTGTGTGTGCATGTGTGTTTTATTGTGCATGTATGCTTGTGTATGTGTTCATGTGAGTGAGTGAGTGTGTATGTGTTTATGGGTGCATGTATATGTTTAAGCACCTGATCATATGTGTGTGTATGCATGTGTATGTGAGTGCATGCATGTGTGTGTGGGAGTTCAAGCATATGTGTGCATATGTGTGTGCCTATTTGTATGCATGTGTGTGTGCTTTTGCATGTTCATGTGAGTGCATGCACGTGCTTGTTTGTGTGCATCACTTGGCATATACATATGTTTACTTGAGTGTGTGCATGTGCATTTGCATTTGTGTGTGGGTACACACATGTCTATGAGTACTTATTTGTTTGTGTGCATAAATGCATGTGTCTATACATATGTCTGCTTGGGTGAACTAATGTGTGTATATGTGTGTGTGCATGTGTGCAAGCTTGTTAATATGTGTGTGGAGTTGGCATGTACATGTGCATGTGGGCCTGTGTGTGCAAAAGTGTGAGTGTGTGTGAGTATGAGTGTGAGTGTGTATGTGTGTAAGTGTACATGTGTGCATGTTTTGGTTTACAATCATGCTTGTGTGTGTGTACAAGTGTGCATATATTTTGTGTGTGCGGGGATTATTTTTGCAAGTGTTGATTTGTTTATGTGTGTGCAAGTGCCTGTTCATGTGTGTGTGTGGGTGTATGTGCACGCATGTGTGTTCATGTATGAGTATGTGTGTGTTCTTTGTGGGAGTTTGTGTGTGAGCATGTGTGTGTATGTTTGCCTATACAAGTGTGAGCTTGTATGTGTGTATGTGTATGTATTTGTGCATGTGTGTGAGTACATATGCATGTGTCTGTGTACTCATCTAAATGTGTGCATATGAGCTTATGAGCATGTGTGTGTTTTCATGGGCTTTTGTGTATGTGTGTGTTTTGTGCATCCATGTGAGCATGTGTGCATGTCTGTGCATGTATATGTGTGTGAGCATGTGTATGTGCCTACATGTGCATTCACAAAGTTGTGTAAGCATGTGTTTTTATGTCTTTGTGTGTGCATGTGCATGTTTGTGACTGTGTGTGTGTGGTTAAGTTTATGCAAGTGTGTGCATTTGGATGTGTTCATGTGTGAGTGCCTATGTTTATGAGTTCATGAGTGTGCATGTGTGTGGTTTTTGTATGTGTGTGGGTGCATGTGTGTGGCTATTCTGTTGCACATGTTTACATATGTGTGTCTACTTGTATATGCATGCCTACATGCATGTACACATGTGTGCATACATATGTGTGTTTGTGTGTCTATGTGCACAAGCATGCGTTTGTGTGTGTGTGTGTGTGCTTATCTGCGGGGTGCATGTGTCTAGTTGTGTGTGTGTGTGTATGCACATGTGTGTATATGTGTGCATGTGTGTAGGTGCCTGTGTACACGTGTATATGTGCATGTGCATATGGATGTGCATGTTTGTGTGCAAGTGTTATTGTTTGTGAATTTGCTTGGGCATGTACATGCTTTTATGCATGTATGTGCATGCGTGTGTGTGTGTGTGTCTATGTGAGCATATTTTTATGAGTGTGAAATTGTGTGTAGATGTGATTTTGTGCATGTGCAAGTGCCTTTGTTTGCGTTGTGGATGCGTCTATGTATGTGTGTTCGAGTGTGCATGTGTGTGTGTGCACATTTGCATTTTTTTTACTTCTGTATTTGTGTTGGTGTACTTGTGTGTGCCCATATCTATGTGTGTAGGTGTGTTTACATGTGTGTGTGTGTGCAATTCCATGCATTTGTATGCATGTGTGCATTTCTATGTACAAGTGTGTGTGTGTGCATGTGCATATTTGAGCATGTTATTGCATGTGTGTTTGTGAATGCACATGCATGTGTGTGTCTTTTGAATGGTGTGTGCATGTGTGTTTATGTTTGTGCATGCACATGTGCATGTGTGTACATGTATAGAAAAGTGTATATGTGTGGGTGTGTGCAAGTTTGTGCATGTGTGTAATGTTGGTATGTGTGTGGGTACAACAGTGAGGCTATTGGCTTGTTCATGTGTATATGGGTGTGTCTACCTATGTATGCATGCATGTGCATATGCATATATGTGTTTGGGTGTCTGTGTGTACGAGCATGTGATTGTGTGTGTGTGCATGCATGTGCATGTATGCGTGTGTGGGTGCTTGTTTGTTGGTGTATATGTGCATGTTTGTGTATAAATGTGTGATTGTTTTTGTGTTTTCTTTGACATGTACATGCTAGTGTGAATGTTTGTGTGCATCGATGTGTGTGTATCTTTATAAGTGTTGGACTTTGCATTGGTGTGTTTTTGTACATGTGCATGTGTTTACATGGGTAAGTACATCTATGTGTGTGTGTTCATGTGTGTGTGTGTGTGTGTGCACATTTTTGTAGTTTCTTTGTGGTTCTATATGTGTGTGTTTGAGTGTTTGTGTGTAGGCGTGCATGCACGTGTGTGTGTATGTGTGTGTATGATTCTATGCATTTGTATGCATATGTGCACGTGTTTGTGCAAATGCATGTTTGAGCATGTCCATGTGGGAGTGTGTGAGTGCACTTGCAGGTGTATATGTGTGTACATTAGTGTGTGCATGTGCATGTGTGTTTTTGCATGCACATATGTATATGTGTACATGTATGGGAGAGTGTATATGTGTGGTTGTGTGCAAGATTGTATTTTTGTTTTTGTGTGAGTGAGTGTGTGTAAGCATGCATTGCAAGTGCATGTGTGTGTGTGTGCATGTGTGTGCTCATGTGTGTGCCTTTATGTTTGTGTTTGTGTCTGCTTGTGCACGTGTATGTGAGTGTTTTTGTGAGTGGGTATGCAACCTTATGTGAGTGTATGAAAACATGTGGGTGTGTGTGTTCATGCATCGATAAGCTTATATGTATATGTATGTATGCATATGCATGTGTCTATACATGCATGAGTGGGTGTACATGTATATGCATATGTGTGTCATTCTTTATGTTTGTATTTGTTTACTTGTGTATGTGCATGTGCATTTTTGTGCAACTATGTATGCCAGCATGTGAGTGTGCTTCTTTTCAAGAATGTGTGTGTGCATGTATGTGTGGGCATGCATGCTTTTTTACTTGTCTATGTATGTGTTCATGTATGCATGAGTGTGTGTATATGCATGTTTGTGTGAGGGTTTGCATGCATCTATACATGTTATGCATACATGTGCATGTGTTATGTGCACATGTGGCAATGTATTCATGTGCATATGCATATATGTGCATGTGTGTACATTTGTGCATGTGTTTATGTCTGTGTATGTGTGAGTCTGTGTGTGTGCATGTGTGCATAGTTGTGTGTGTGCATGTATGTGTATGTACATGTTCGTGTGTGTGCATGTGAGCTTGTATGTGTGTAAGCATGCATATGTGTTGATGTATTAACTTGTGTGTGTTTTTGTTTGTTTATGTGTATCTATGTATATATATGTCCATGTGTGTGTGTGCATATATGTGTGTCTATGTGTTTATGGATGTGCATCTATGTGTGTGTGTGTGTGTGCTTATCTTTGTGTGTGAATGTATGCATGCGTGCATGTATGTGTAAGTGTGTGTTTGCATGTGGATCTATGTCTTTGTGCATGAATAAATGTGTGTTTGCATGTGTGCACATGTGAGGGTGTGTGTGTGCTTACATGTCCACGTGTGCATGTGTTCGTGTATGCACATGTGTGAGCATTTGTGTGCATGTATATGTGTGTTATGTGTGTATGTGTGGATGTGTGTGGGTGCGGGTGTGTGCATGTAGGTGTGCATGCATGTTCTTTCTATATGTGTGTGTGTGGATGCATGTGTGTGTATTTGTATGCTTGCCTGTGTGCATGCTTGTGTGTATGAGTGTGTGTTTATGTGTGTGTCATTAGTGCATGGATTTGTGTGCATGTGTTGTGTGTGTGTGGGTTTTTGCATGCATGTGCACATGTGTGCATTGCATGAGTGTGTAGCTATGTGTGGTTGTTTGTATACTTTTGCATGCATGCATAGGTGTGTACATATTTGTGTGAGTACATATGTGTATATGTGTGTGCATGTGTGCACGTGTGTTTGTGTCTAAGAGCTCATGTGTGTGCATAATTCTGTGTGCTATGTGCATATGCTTGTGTGTGTATGTACCTATGTTTGTATGTGTAAGCATGTGCGTGTGCATGTGTTTATGCATACACATGTGTCTATTTTTATGTGTGTGTGCTTGTGTTTGTGCATGTGCGTTTGTTTGTTTGTGCATGTGTGTGAATGTCCCTGTCTTGCTTTGCATGCACATGGCTCTAAGTGTGTGTGTGTGTATGTATATATGTATGTGTATGTGTATGTGTGTGTTTTCATGCACATGTATGTGTGTGTGCATCATTATGAGTATGTGTGGGTGTATATCTATATGTGTGCGTGCATGTATGTATGTGTGGAGAGGGTGTGTGTCTGTGTGGGTATGTGCATGTGTGTGTACATTATGTATGTGTGTGTATGTCTGTGTGCATGTGCAAGCATGCACATGTGTGTGAGGGTGCATATGTGTGTGTGTTCATCTGTGTGGGTATGTGTTGTTTTTTGTGTTTGTGTGTATGAGTGAGGGCATATGTGTGTGTCTATATAAGTGCACTATGTGTGTCTATTCATATTTATGTAAATATATGCATGTGCATGTGTGTGATTATGCATGTGTGTGATTATGCATATGTGTATACTTGTGTGTTTGCACATATGTGTGTATGCATTGTGTCTATGTTTATGTGTGTGTAGATGCAATTGCATGTGTGAATGTATGCCTATGTGTGAACGTGTGAATACATGTGTGAATGTACACATGTGTATGTATGTATATGCAAATGCATACACATATGTGTGCATGTGTGTGTATGTGTGTGTACGTGCTTACGTATGTGTGTATGTTTGAATTTATGTATGTGTTTGTTCATGAGTTATCACCAACATATGATGTCTGCATGTGCCTTGGTGTGTGTGCACATGTAAGCATTTGTTGGAGTGAGTGCATGTCTATCTATTTGTGTCAATGTGTGCTTGATGTCTAAATGCATGTGTGCATGCTTGTGCATATGTCTATGTGCATGTGTTTGTGTATGTGGGCATATGTGCATTCATGTGCATGTACGTGTGTGAGAATTTATGTACATGCTTGTGTGTGTGAGTGTGCATCTATATGCATGTGTTTTTGAATGGATGCTT
Source organism: Vanilla planifolia (assembly GCA_023846275.1). NCBI lineage: Eukaryota > Viridiplantae > Streptophyta > Magnoliopsida > Asparagales > Orchidaceae > Vanilla > Vanilla planifolia. The sequence continues at coordinate 2,159,734 of JAIUJO010000037.1, forward strand.
GTATGTACATGTGTGTTTGTGCATCTCTGTCTATGTGTGTGTGCAAGGGTGTTTGTGTGTGGTTACATGTGTGTTCATGAGTGTGTTTGTGTGTGTGTGAGTGTTTGTGCTTGTTTTGGTGCATGTGTGTGTGTGTGTGTGCATAGGTATGTACATATGTTTGTATACTTATGTATGTTTGTATATGCATGTGTGCATTGGTGTGTGTAGTGGTTTGTATGCATTTGTGTGCATGTGTTTATGCATATGTGTGCACTTGTGTATGCATGTGTCCATCATCTACATCGTGTTATGTGCATGTGTATGTGTGTGTGTGCACATGTGTGTGTGTGAGTTTCTTCTGCGTGTTTGTTTGTGTGTGTTCGTGAGTGCGTGTGTATGTTCGTGTGTGTTGTGTGCATGTGTGTGTGTTTTTGTCTATTTGTGCATGTGTAAATATATGCATGTGTGGGTGTGTTCAAGTAGGTGTGTGAGCTGTATATGAGTGTATGTGTGTGTGTGTGTGTGTGTGTCTATACATGTGCATGTGATTGTGTGCATTTCCATATGCATGTTAGTGTTTTACATATGCATATGCATGTAAGAGTGTATGCATGTTCATCTATCTGTTTGTGTTTGTGCTCTTGTGTGCATGTGAGGGCGTGTAAGTTTGCATGTATGTTTGTGTGTGTGCATTGGTAAGTGTGTGTGTGTGCATGTGCATATGCATGTGCATGTGTATGTTAATGCCAATAGGCAAGTGTGTGTTCATCTAAGTGTGCATGTGTTTTCTTGTGTATGTGCACATTCGAGTGCTTACATGCATGCATGTGTGTAAGTGTTTTTGTGTGTGTTTGTTAGCATGAGCATGTGTGTGTCTACATTTACATGCGCATGCATGTGTGTGCATGAGTGTGCATGAGTGTGCATGGTAATATGCATGTTTGCAAGTGCATGCATGTATGTGTGCTTATTTGCATGTATGCGTGCGAGCTTATTTATGTGTGTATGCTAATGTGTGTGCTTGTGTGCCTATATGCATATGTGTGGGTGTTTGTGTGTTTGTGTCTATATGCATATGTGTGCACATCTGTTTGTGTATGTACATATGTGTTTGTGTGTACATGTGTATGCTTGTGTGTGTATGTTTGCAAATATGTGTGTGTTTGTGCATGTATGTTATTGTGTGATTATGTGTATTTGTGAGCATGTGTGTTTGCATACTTCTATGCACATGTGTAACTATGCATCTATATGTGTGCAAGTGTCCATATGTCTTTGTTGTCATGTGTGTGTGTGTGTGTCCTTGCATGTATGTTTGTGAGCATATTTTTATGAGTTCAAGTTGGTGTGTGTTTGCTTGCATGTTTGTGCGTACGTGTGTACATATGTGTATGGGTGTGTGCTTGTGTTTACTTGTCTGCATATACATTTATTTGTGTGTGTGTGTGTGGATGCATGCATAATTGTGTGTGTGTACGTGTGTTTGTCTATGTGTTCTTGTCTATGAGTGTATGTGTGTGTTGGCATGTGCATCTGTGTGCTTGTGTGTGAGAGGAGTCATGCATATAGGTGCCATGCATGTATGTGCATGTGTTCTTATGTGTGTGTGTGTGCTCATGTGCTTACAAGGGCATGGGTGCACATGTTTGACTAAGTGTGTTTATGTTTGCACGTGCATATATGTGCACATGTTTGTATGTGTGCATATGTGTGAGTGTGTGTATGTTTGTGTGGTTGTGTGTGTTTGCATGAGTAAGAGTGTGTGTTTGTGTATGTGTGTGTTTTTGTAAGGGTGCATGTGTACATGTCTGTGTATATGTCTTGGTATGTGTGTATGTCTTTGTATGTGTTTTTGTGCATGTTTGTGTGTATGTTTGTGTGTGTGAGTAGTGTCTGAGCATGTGTGTGTGCATGTGTGTACACATGTGAGTGCATATGCAAGTGTGTATCTGTGTGTGCTCGTTAGTATATTTGGGTGCATGCATGTGTGTGTATGTGTTTGTACGTATGTACATGCCTACGTGTGTATCTACATGTGTTTGCATGCTTGTGTGAGTGTGTATATGTGTGTGTGTGCATGCATATACATATGTGTACATGTGTGAGTATTTGTGTGTGCTTGAGTCCATGTGTGTGATTTTGCATGGGTGTTTGCATGCATGTGTGTGTGCTTGTCTGTGTATATGTGTGTGTACATGAGTGTATGATTGTGCCTATGCTTGTGTGCTTGTATTTACATGTATCTATTTGTTCATGTGCATATGCATGTCAATACACATGTTTGTGTACCTCAATGTGTACATGTGTGTTAATGCTGGTGTGTGTGTGTGTGTGTGTGTGTGTGAATGTGTGTGAGTGTAGGTGTATATGTGTGCGGGCAAGTGTGTGTGTGTGTATATGTGTGATTACATGCTTGCACACATGCATGTGTGGGTATTCACATGTGTCTTTGTGTTTGTGCATATTTGTGCATGTGTCTTTGCATACATATATAGGTGCATGTGCGTGTGTGTGTGTACATGGTCATGTTTATGTGTGTACATGTGTGTCTATACATCCATCGGAGTGTGCATGTTTGTGCATTTGCTTCTGTGTTTATGTGTGTGTTTGTGTATGGGTGTGTGCATGTGTGCAATTGTGTGTGTGTGCATGCATGTGCATGTATGTGTTTACATATGTGCATGCTTATGCTTGTGAGTATGTGTTCATGTGTATGTTTGTATGTGCATGTGTATGTGAATGAGGTCCTGTGTGTGTTTGTGTGGACATGTGCTTGTGAGTGTGCATGTTCATGAATGTCTTTGTGTCATATACATGTGTTTTTTTGCATCCTTGTGTGTGTGTTGTGTCGGTTTGTGTACATGTGCATGTGAGTGAGCCACTGTGCATGTTTGAGTATCTAGGTGTGTGTGCATGTATGTACATATGTGTATGTTGGTTTCTATGCATTTGTATATGTGTGTGTGGGTGTGCATGTGTAGTTTTATGTGTGTGTGTGTACAAGTTTGTGAGCTTTATCATGAATTTTTGGTTGTGTGTGTTTATGTACATATGTGTGCATGTTTATTTATGCATGTGCATGTATTTATGCATTAGTGTAAAAGTGTGTTTGCATGTGAGCTTGTTTGTGCATGTGTGAGTGTATGTACACATGTGTATGTGCATGCATGTTTACATCAATGTGTTCAAGTGGGTGTGTGTATGTGTGTAACTATGTATGAATGTGTGCTTGTCAACATGTGTTTATGGTCGTGATCATTTGCCTATGTGTGAGTGTGTATGTATGTCTATGTGTGCACTTAGGTGTGAGTGTGTGTGTGCATGTGTGTGTGGGTGCACGTATATGCACTTGTGTGTGTGTGCATGCATGTGTATATGCATATGTGTACACTTGTTTGTTTGCCTCTTTATTATCTGTGTGCTTTTCTACGTGCATGTGCTTATGTGCATCAGTATGGGTGTGTTTGTCTGCATGCACATGTGTGTGCAAGGGTGCATATGTTTGTTTGTGTGTAATTATGTATGTGCATGTATGTTTTTATGTTTATGCATGTATATGTGTGTGTGTGTTGGCTTACATGCATGTGTTTGAGCTAATGTATGCATATGAGTGAGTGTAGGTGTGTGTGGGGGAAATTTGTGTATGTATGCTTTTGTGTGTGCAGTTGTGTTCTTGTGTTCTTTTGTGTGTGCATTCATGTGTGTATCTATGCATACATGTGTGTGTGTCTATTTGTCTATATGTGGCTGTGTATGTGTAATTCTTTATTTCTTCACATGTGAGTGGGTGCATGTGTGTGTATGAGCATATGTGTGTGTGAGTGTGCTAAGCATGTGTGCATGTGTTTAAGTGTCTATGTGTGTGCATGTGTCTACATGTGTGTCCATGTGCACATATGTGTTTGCTTTTGTGAGTGGGTGCATGTGTGTGCATGTGTGTGTATGAGCATATGTGTGTGTGAGTGTGCTAAGCATGTGTGCATGTGTTTAAGTGTCTATGTGTGTGCATGTGTCTACATGTGTGTCCATGTGCACATATGTGTTTGCTGTTGTGTTTGCATATGTGCAAGTGTGTATCTGTGCATGTGAATGCATGCACATGTTCTTGCATGTTCCTTTGTGTATGTGTTGGTGTGGGTGCATGAATGTATGTGCATGCATGTATATGTGGCTATGCATGGATGTGTGTACATATGTGTGTATGGGTGTGGGTCTACATGCATGTACATGTTTGTATGTGTGTTTATGCACATACTTGTGTGTGTGCTTTTGTGTGGGGGTTTTTTCTTGGTGTGCATGTATGTGTGTAGAAATATGGTGTGTGTTTGTGTGTGTGCATGCTTGTGTATGCATCTTTGTGCATGTGTTCTTTTATATGTGTGCATGTTTGTCTAAGTGGTACATGTTTGCATGTTTTTGCATGCATACATGTGTGTGTTCATGTGCATGTGCTTGTGTGCATGCATGGGTGGCTATGCATGCACTTGTGCACATAAATGTGTGTGTTTTTGTGTATCCATATGTGAGTGTGTTTGCATGCTTTTGTGTATGTGTGTGTGTTCATGTGAATGTGTGTGCATGTGCACATTCATGTATGTGTCTTTGTGCTTGTGCAATTACAAATATGTTTGTAAGGGAGTGCACATGTGCCTGTGTAGGTGTGCATGTGAATGTGTTTGTGTGTGTTCAAGTGGGTTGGCATGTACGCAGGTATATGTGAGTGTGTGTGTGCGCGCGTGTGTGTGTATTAATGTATGTGTGTGAATATGTGTGTATAGGAGTGTGTGCGTGTGTTTATGCAAGCATGTGCATGTACATGTATGTGTGTGAATGTATGCTTATGAATATGTGTGTGTGTGCATGTGTGGTTGTGGGTGTTTGCACATGCATACATGTGTGTGTGTGGGCATGTGTGTCTACATGTGTGTTCTTGCATGCATGCATTTATGTGTTCATGTGTATATGTATGTGTGTGCATGTGCATGCATGTGTGTGTGTAGGTGTGTGCATTTGTGTGTGTATGAATGTCTGTGAGTGATTCTAAGTAAGTGTGTGTGCATGAGTGTGCCTATGTATTCATATGTGTGGACACATGTGTGTGTGCGCATGTGCATATGTGTGAGTGTTGATGTGTGCCCTTGATAGTGTGTATGTGTGCATATGTTTTGTTTGCATGTGTGCGAGGGTGTCTATGTTTGTGTTCATGCATATGGGTCTGTGTGCCTGTATGTGTGTGCATACATGCTTATGTGTGTGTGTGTTTATGTAGATGTGTCTGTGTGTACAAGCATGTCTGTGTGCATGTTTATGTGTATTTTATTATGTTTGCATGCATCTGTGTTTGTGTTTTTACATATGTGTATGTGTGTTTGGGTCAATGTCTGTTTGCATGTGTATTTGTATGTGCTTGTTTGTGTGTATGTATGTGTGCATCTGTGTTTGTGCATGTGTGGTGTATAAGTGTGAGTGCATGCATGCATGCATGCTTGTCTATGTGTGTGTGTCCATGTCTATGAGCCTTTCTATATGTGAGTGATCCTATGCATGTGAGTACGCATGAGTGTGAATGCATACATGCAAGTTTGTGTGTGTTGATGTGTGTGCATGCATGCTTGTGTGTGAATGTTCATCTATGCATGTGTTTAAACGTGTGTATATATGTGTGTGTCTTGTGAGATTGTGGTTGGGTGTGTTTGTATGTGAGCATCAGTGAGCATCAGTGCATGTGCATTTATGTGTGCCTATGCTTGGGCATGTGTATGTGCACACAAGTGTGATGTGTGGGTAGGTACATGTGCATGTGCAATTGTGCTGGTGTGTTTGTGTGTGTACGCGTATGTGTATGTGTGTTTGTGTAGATGACTACTTACATGTATGTGTGTGTACATGTCTATGAGCCTGAGTGTGTGTGCTGATAAATGTGAGTGTGCATATGTGTATGTGCATATGCATGTAACTATATGTTCACATTAGTATGCATTGGAGTCTATGAGTGTCTATGTGTATATGGTTGTACATGTGTGTGTATGCATGTTTTACGTGCATGTGTTTGTACATGTGTTTTTGTGTGTCTATGTGTATGTCCATGTTGCATGCATGGGTATGTGGGTGTATCTACATGACTATAGATTTTGCTATGTTTGCATGTGCATCTATGTGTGTAGGGGGAGGAGGGAGGGAAGGGGATGTGTGTATGCATCTGTTTGTGTGTGCAGACATGTGTTTTCCTATATATGTACATGTGTGTGGGTTGGTAGGGGGAGGTGCACACACATGTGTGTAAGTGGGTGTTTGTGGAAGTATGTGTGCATGTGTGTGACTGTGTTTACATGTTTTTATGTGTGTTCTTGTGCTTGTATGCATTTGTGTGTGTATGTGTGTGCATGAATGCATAAGTATGTGCATATTTGTGCATCTATGGGTGTGTGGGTACATATGTGTGTGTCTTTGCATGTATGCATGTGTATGTGTACATGTGAGTGATTTTGAATGTGTCTCTATGTGTGTGTGTGTGTGAGCATGTGCATGCATATATGCATACATGTTTCTGTATGCATCTATTTGCATGTGTGCTTATGTCTGCATGTAAACACATATGTGTACATGTTTGTACATGTGTGAGTTTGTGTGCTTGAGAGTGTGTGTGTTTGTTACATGGGTGCAAGTGTTAGTGGTTGGCTATGTTTATGTGTATGCATATATATGCATATGTGTGTTCATGCACATGTGTGTAAATGTGTCTGTGTGCATGCATATGTGCATGTGCGTGTGTATGTGTTTGTGTGTATGCATGCATAAGTGTGCATATTTGTGCTTGAGTGCATGTGCGAGCTCTTGTGTGTGCTTGTGTATGTGTGTATGTACATATGCAAGCATTTTTGTGTGTTTGTACTTATGGACATGTGTGTGTGTGTGAGTGCATGTATGCTTGCTCATGTTTACATGCATGTGTGCATGTGTGAATGTATGTGTGATTGTGTGTGTATGTGGGTGCTTGTGCATGTGTGTATCTGTGTGTGTTTATGTGGGTGTGTATGTGTGTGTGTCTATGCATGTGCGATTGGATGTGTATGTGTGAGCATATGTAAGTGCATTCCTGTACATATCTACTTGCATGGATTTGTGAGTGTATGTGTGTGTTCATGTGTTTGCATGTATGTGTATGCATACATGGACATTTACGTTTGCATGCATGTGTGTGTATGCATGTGTGTGCATGTGTGTGAGCATGTTTGTGACTACGTGTGTGCATGCATTTGTGTGTGTGCAGGGGTGTGTGGGTGTGTGCACATCTACTTATGTGTGGATGTTTTTATGCGTGTGCTTGTGTTTGTATGTGTATGTGTGGAAGTGTACACATGGTCATTTATATATCTGCATGTGTGTCTTCATATGTGTGCCTATCCATGTTTGTTTGCATGTGTGTCATCATGCATGTGGGGGTGTTTTGTTTGTGCATCTTTTTGTGTGCATAGTATATGTCTGTGGATATGTGCATGTGCATAATTATGGGCATGTTTTTGTTTGTTTGTGTGTGCTTGGGCATATGTGCATGTGTGCATGTGTGTTTGTGTGCTTGTGTGAGTGTGTTCGCATGCGAGAGTGCATGTGTGTGTGTGTGTATTTCCCTACGTGTGCATGTGTGTGTGTATGTGTTGGTATGTGTGTGTGTCCATGTATGCAGGTGAGTATGCAGGTGCATTAATGTGGCCATGTGTGTGCATGTGTGTGTCTTATGTATACATGTATCCATTCATGTGTGTGTGTGTGTGTTTAAGTGCATATGTATACACCTGTGCTTTTGCGTGTTTGAGTGTACATGTATGCATATATGTACATGTGTGCACTTGTATGTGCATTCCTATGTGTGTATGAGAGTGTGCATGTGTGTGGGAATGTATGTGTGGCTGTGCACATGCAAGTGTGTACGTGAATATATGCATGTGCTTGCATGTGTGCCCACATACATGCACATGTTTATGTAGGTTAGTGCTTGAATGGATGTGTGCATGCATGTGTGCCTGTGTGCTTCTGTGTGTTTGTGTGTGTGTACATGTATATGTGTATCCACAAGTGTGTGTTTGTGTGTGCACAAGAATTTGTATGTACACGTGCTTTGCTCATGTCTGTGTGTGCATGTGTGTGTGTGTTGGCATGTCTATGTATTTGTGATTATGAATGCATGTGTACATTTGTGTACCTACACGTGTGTATATCTATGTTCATGTGTTCATATGTGAGTGTGTGTGTGTATATGCATGTGTGTGAGTGTGTCGATGTGCATGTGTGTGCTTGTGCATGAGTGTGTGCATGCATATGCTTTTATGCATGTGCAAGTGTGCATGTGTATGTTCATGTGCACTTGTGTGAATGTGTATTTTTGTGGGTGCATGTCTGTGTGCAAGTGTGTGCATGTGTATTTGTGAATGTATGTGTGATTGTCAGCATATGTTTGTGGATGCATGTGTGAGTTTGTGTAATGTACACACAAGTGCGTGTGAGTGCATAGGTGTGCAACTATGTATGTGTGTGCATGTGTGTCCATCAATGTGTGCATGTGGGTGCATGTTGGAGCATGTGCACGTGTGCATGTATGTGTACGTGCATGCACATGCATTTACATGGGTGCATAAGCATGTGTGTGTATGTGCTTGTATCTGTGTACCTATGTGTTTTACATGTGCTTTGGTTTGTGCATGCACGTGTGTTTGCTTGTACATCTATGTGCACATGTGCATACATATGAGCTTGTGTGTGCGAGCATGCTTGCATGTGTCTATGTTTATGTGTGTGGATTTATGGATGTGTGTCATTGTGTATGGGTGTGTGTAGGTGTGTATTTGTACAAGTGTCTGTGTGTGTATGTGCATGGGCATACAAGTGTGCATGTGTTTGCACACTTGTGTGTGTGTGTCAAGCATCTATAAGTTTTTATGTGTGTGTTTGTACATGTGTGCATACGTGTAAGTAGGTATGCAAGCTCGTGTCCATGTGTGTCTACATGCATGTGCGTGTGTGCATGTATGTGTTTGTGAGCATGTGTGAGCATGAATGTTTATGTACATGTGTGTGTGTGCATGTATGTGTTTGTGAGCATGTGTGAGCATGAATGTTTATGTACATGTGTGTGTGTGTGGTTGCTTGTCTATGTGTTTGGGTGCATGTGGGTGTACATATGCATGTGCATGTGCTTGTGCATATGTGCACATACATGTTTGTGTGTGTGTACATGTGCATGTGCTTGTGCATGTATGTGCACATGTCTCAACACATGCATGTGTGTGTGCATATTTATATGTGTATATGTGTGTGTGCATGTCTGTGTGTGCATGCGTGAGTGTACTGTGTATGCATATAAGTGTGTGAGTGTGTGCATGTCAGTTTGTCTGTGTGTGCATGTGCTTATCTTTGTGTGCATGCATGCATATGTGCTTGTGTTAGCATACATGTGCTTATGTTTGTACATGTACATTACTGTGTGTGAGTGTGTGCATGTGTGTGTTGTCGTATGCATGCTTGTGTTTACCTCTATGTGTGTGTGCTTTTGCAGGCATGTGTATGTGTGCATGTGTGTGTATGGGTGTGTGTGTGTGCATATGCATGTGTTTGTGTACAGGTGTGTGAGTCTGCATGTGTTCACCTACATACGTGGGTGTGTGTTTGTGTGTGCAAGTGCACAATTTTGTGTATGCATTAATTCACACATGCGTGTGTGTATATTCATTTGTTTGGGGGTGTGTGGGTGTTTATGTGTTAACGCATGCATGTGTATGTGCATGTGGGCACATATGTGTGTGTGTTCATTTCCTTGTGCATGTGTGTGAGTGTGCATGGGCATGTGTTTTTATGTGAGTGTGCATGTTTCTGCATGCTTGTGTTTGCATGTATGAATGTCTGTGTGCAAGTGTTTGCTTATGTGTGTTTTGATTTGTGCATGTGTGTGTGCACATGTTTGCATGTGTGTATTTATGCATGTGTGTGAGTGGGTGTGCATGCATGTGTGCTAATGCACATGCATATGTTGGTGCATATACATATGTGTGTGAGTATGTGTTTAAATTACTGCATGTGTGTTTGTATGTATTTGTGCAAAGGAATGTCAATGTGTGTGCATATGTTTGCATGTGTGTGTACTTGTACACATGTGTTTTCCTATATATGTGGTTTTGCTTGTGTATATATGTACATGTGTGTATTTGAGCATGTAAACGTGTTTTGACATGTGTGTACTAATTGAGTGTATGCATGTGTGTGATTGTTCATGTGTATTAGTGTACTTGTGCATGTGTGTATGCTTATGTGTGTGCATACATGTTGATGTGTATGTGCATATGTGTGAAAGTGTGTATGTCTTTAGGGATTCATGTGCATTTGTGTGGCTGCATATGTGTGTAGGTGTGTGTTGATGGTTGTGCACATGTTTGTGCTTACTTATGTGTGCATGTGTGTGTATGTGTAGATTTGTTGATGCATACACTTTTTTGTGTGTATATGTGTTTATGTAAGTGTGTGAGTGTTTGTTGGGGGGATGCGTGTGTGTTTCTATGTGCATGTTCATACTAGTGTTTGTGTATGTGAGGAGGGGTGGGGGTGGAATATGTAGTATGTATGTGTGTACGTGTATGTGTGTATGTGTTAGTGGGTGTGTGTTTGTATCCATGCATATGAGTTGTGAGTGTTTTGTTGTGGAGATGTGTGTGTGGGTGTGTAAGTGTCAACATGGATGGAAGTGTAGGTGTAGGTGCTGTTGCACAATGAGTGTGTCTATTTTTGTGTGTGTGTGAGAGTGTGTATACACATGTGTGTGTTTGTGCATATATGTATGCAAGTATCTATAAGTGTGAGTGCATGTGTGTGTGTATTACCAGAGTATGTGTGTGTGTGTGTGAGTTCATGTATGTGTGCATGTGTTCATGTGTGTGTCCATGTGAGTGCTGTGTACTTGTATGCATGCATTTGTGCATTATTGTGTGCATGTGTGTGTGCATGTGTGTGTGTATGTGTGTGTGTATTCATATCTTTTTGCTTGTATGTGTGAGTAGTTTGTGATTATCCAAGTGTGTGTATGTGTGCATGTCTGAGTGTGTGAGTGTGTGTGCATATGTGCATGCACATGTGTGTGCATGGGTGCATGCATGCATGTATTTGTCTTCTTATGCATGTGTGTGTGAATGTGCATGTGCACATTTGTGTGTGTGCATACGTGCATGTGCACATGTGTGTGTGTTCACATTCATGTGTATATGTGTTTGTATATGTCTACATGTGTTTATGTGAGTGTCTCTATGTGTGTGTGTGTGCATGAGTAAGTGTGCTTACATGTCATTAAGTTTTCATGTTCATATGTACTTGTGTTTGCATGTATGGGTTTGTGTCTGTGAGTGTGCTTTTATGTGTCCATGGTGTGCATCTGTGTGCATGTCTATGTGAGTGTTTGTATGTGTGTGTGAATTTGTGTGTATATAAGTGTCTGCATGCATGTGAATTATGTGTGTTGGTTGTCTACATGTACATGAATACCTGTGTGCATGTGCTTAAGCACACATGCATGTTTGTGTGCATGTGTGTGCTTGTTAGAGTACCTATGCATCTATGTGTAAGGGAGCATGTGTGCATGTGTGTGTTTACATGTGTACTCAAATGTGTGCAAGTGGGTGTGTGTTCATGTGTATGTGTGCATGTGTGCATATGCATGTATGTGCATGTGCCTTTGTGCATGCCTATGTATGTGTATGTATCAATGTGCATGCAGGTGTGCATGTGCATGTACGTATGAGAATGGGTGTGTGTGTGTGTGTATGTGTGTGCACATGTTTGTGCATGAATAGTCTTATCCATATGTGTCTATGTCTATGTGCATGTATGCGTTCATGTATTTAAGCATATATGTGTGCTTCTATGTATACTTATGCAAGTGTGTGTGTGAATGTGCATGTAGCTACATTTTCCTGTGTGTGCATTGGTGTGTAGATGTGCATATGTGTGTGTGCTTTCATGTTTTTATGTGTGCTTGTGTATGCATATGCGTGTGCATGTGTGTATGAATTCGTGCATATGTGTGTGCACAATGTGTGTGCTTGTGATTTTGTGCTTGTGTGTGTTTTTGTTTATTAGTTTGTATATCTGTGTGTGTGTGTGTGTGCATATTTTTATACATGTGCACGTGTGGTGGGGTTCTTTTTCATGTATATATGTGCATGTGTGTGCATGTGTGTGCATGTGTGCATATATGTGTAGGAAAGATTATGCATGAGAGCTTGTGTATGCATGTATGCATTTTTTTGTGTGTACATTCACACACATATGTGTGTGCTTGTTTGCATGTGTGTGTGTGTGTGTACATGTGCACGTTTGTGTGTGCATGTGCATATGTGTGTGTATGTGCGTATGTCTGTGTATGTGCATGCATATGTTTCTGTGCGTGTGCATGTTTGTGTGCTTATGAGTTTATGTATGTGTGCGTATGTGTATGCTTACAAGTCCTTGTGCTTGTGTGTGTGTGTGCATGTGTGTGGGTGCGACTTTGTGTGTTCATATCAGAGTGGATAAATGTGTTTTCATGTATGTGTGTGCACATGTGCATGCTTGTGCGTGTTTGTGTGTCTTATACATGTGTATGTTTGTGTGTATACGTGTGTGTGTGTGTGTATATGTGTGTTTGCGAGTATGTGCAGGTGTTGTGTATGAGTGCTTATGTGTATGCATGCATGTGCTTGTGTGTTCTAGTATTTGTTTGTATGCATATGCATGCTTGTGCCTATGCATGCATATGGATGTGAGCATGTATGTGTGTGTTTTTGTGCCTATGTGGTTGCATTAGTGCAAGCATGTTTTTGTACATCTATGTGTGAGTATTTGAGCATGCATGTGTGCATGTGTATGCTTATGTATGTTTGTGTTTATATGTGTGTGTGTGTGTGTACATGCATACATAGATCCATGTGTGTTTGTGCATGTGTACATGCATCCATGTGTGTGCATGTGCTTTGTGCATATGTGTGTGTGTATGTGTATATGCATGTACGTGCATATGTGTACCTATGTGTGATATATGTGCATATGTTTATGGTTGCATGCATGCATGCTATGCAAGTATGCATGTTTGCCATTGTGTATGTGTTTGTGTGTGTGTGTGTGTGCATGTGCATGTGTTTATATGTGTGTGTGAATAGATGTGCATGTTTGCATGTGGGTGTGCATGTGGTTGTACGTATGCAAGCTTGTTTGATTGTGTGTTCTTATGTGTGTGTGTTAACCGTGCTTCCTTATGCACATGCATTTCAGCATGTGTGCATACATGCATATGTGTACTTGCATGCATGTCAATGCATGCATACATGTGCATGTGTGACTGGGTGTTCGTGTTTATGCATGTGTATATGAATGTGCATATATATGCATGTACATGTATGTGTGTGAGTGTTCGTGTGTGTGCATGTGTGCATTTATGTGTGTATGTGTGTATGTCAGTGCACATGTGTTTGAGTGTGCTCAAGTATATGTGTGCATGGGCTCTTGTTTGAGCACATGCATGCAAATATATGCATGTGTGTGTATGCATGTGCATGTGTGCATGCATATATGTGTGTATGCTTGTGTGAGTGTGTGTGTGTGTGTGTGTGTGTATGTTTGCTGGTTGTATGCATCTACATGCTTGCTTATAGGAATGTGTGCATGCATCTGTATGTGTGTGTTATTTGTGCATGTGTGTATGTGTGTGTGCACCTGTGTGCTTGTGAGTGTGCGTAAGAGTGGTTGTGTTTGTCAGTTTGTGTGTGTGGATGTGGTTGTGTTTGATGATGTGTGCATGTGTGTGTCTGTGCACTTTTGTTTTCATGTTTATGCATACATGTGTGTGTTGTGCATGTGTAGGTGCATGTATGTGTGTGTGTGTGTGTGTGCATGTGCACATGTGTATGCATTTGTGTGTTTGCATGTGTGCATGTGTTCTTCGGTGTGATTGTGTGTGTTTGTGTTTTGTTGTCTGTATACGTGCATGTTCATTTATGCATGTGTGTCTATGTATTCATATGTTTATGTTTGTACACATGTGAGTAGATATGCATGTGTGTGTGCATGCACATGTGCATGCATGCATTCACGTGAGTGTGTTTGTGAAGCTTGTGCATGTGTCTATGGGAGTGGGTTTGTGTGTGTCGATGATCTTGCATGGGTGTCCATGTGTGAGAGTGTTCATATGTGTGTGTTTGCATGTGCACGTCTATGTTTGGTGCTGTGGGTGTATTTATATTTGTGTGCTTGCAAGCATGGGTGTGTTTATCTCATTGTGTGTGTATCTACATGCATGTGCTTTTGTGTATATGTGGAGGTGTGTGTGTGTGTGTGGGTGTGCAAGTGTTTTGATTTTTGTGAGTGTGAGTGTGAATGTTTGTAGGTGTGTTTGTGTTCGTCTATTTATGTGATGTGTGTGCATGTGTGTGCAAGCACCAATGTATGTGTGTGTGTTTTGAGTATGAACACGCACACATATGTTTGTGCGTCAGTGTGAATGCATGCATTTGTGTATTCATGTGTGTGGGTGTTTGTGTGTTCAAATGCATGTGTATGTGATTGAGTACATGTGTATGTTTGCATGTGTGTGTGCACATAAGTACATACATGTTGGTGCATGTGTAAATGTTTGTTTGTGTGTGCACATGTGTGATTGTGCTTGTTTCTCTACATATGTGTGCACATGCATGTGTTCATGCATGCATCTGCATATGTGTGTGTATGTATTTATATGTCTATGTGAACCTATTTGTGCTTGTCTATGCATGCATGTTTGCATCTATATAAGCACGTGTGTGTGCATGTGGTTATGAATGTTTTTGTGTAAGTGCATCCACATGTGTGGGTGTGTGCATGTGCACATGTCTGTATTTTTGTGTAGATATGGTGTATGTGGCTATGTGTGTACATGCTTTCATACAAGCATGTACATGTATTTGTCCATGAGTGTGTGAATGTGTACACTTGTGTTTGTATGCATGTGTGTATGTGTGTTCTTGTGTACATGTGGGTTTCAATGTGTCTGTGCTTGTTTTTCCATTTGTGTGTGTGCTTGTGTGCCACTGTGTGTGTGAATATATGTTCTTGCATGTGTGTGTTCTTGCATGTCTACATGCATGTGCATACTTGTTCATGTGCACGTGTGCTCATATGTGAATGGGTGTGTGTGTGCGTTTGTGCCTATGTTCATGCATGTGTGTGCTTGTGTGTGTCTCTATGTGTGTATGTGTGCCTATGTATAGTTATGTGTTGGTGGCTATGCACATGTGTATGTGGGTGAGGGAGGTATGTATTTATGTATATATGTCCATGCATGTTTGCATTTGTCAAGATATATTTGTATTTGTGTATGTATCTATGTGTACATATATACAACTGTATGTGTGTGTGTGCAACAATGTACATTTGTGTGTGCATATGTATAATTTTGTCTGTGCTTATGTGTGTGGGAGCATATGTGCGTGTCTACATGCACAAGCACACAAATGTGTGAGTGGTTATGCGCACAAGTGTCTATCTTTGTATATGTGTACATGGGTAAGTGTGCAAATGTGTGTTTGTGCATGTGTCTATTTGTGTTTGTGCATGTATGTGTTTTTGAGAGTTCACATGTATGAAGATGTTTATGAGTTTGTTTGTGCATGTATGTGTGTATGTTTTTGTGTGCACATGTGTGTGTGTGTGTGTGTGAGTGTGAGTGTGTTTCTTCATGTTTTTGTACATGTGAGTGGATGTGTGAGTGTTTGTGCATGTGGATGCATGTGTGTATGAATATGTACATGTCTCATGTGTGTGAATTTGTATATGTGTTTTTGTGCTTATGCATATATGTAGGTGTGCATATGTGCATGCATGTGTGTGTACATTCATATGTGTATGTATTTGTGTGTGTGTCTACTTGTTTGTGAGTGAGTTGTTGTGTGTGTGTGTATATAGTTGTATTTCAATGTGTGCATAGGCATTTGTGTGTGCAACATTGTATTTTTGTGCTTATGTGTGTGTGTGGGTGCACATGTGTGTTTTTTTGTAGGTTTGTGTGCATGGGAGTGCTTGTGTTTGTGAATGTGCATGTGCATGTTCATATTTTTGTGTGTGCATGTGTGTGTATGTGCATGTGTGTGCATGAATGTGTGGGTTGTTAGCATGTGTGCATGTGTACAATTGTTTGTGAGAGTGCACATGTTTGTGTGTGTGCTTGTGCATGCATGTGAATGCATATGCATGTTTTTTTACATGTACACAAGTATGTGCTTGTGTGTGTGCATACGTACTTAAGTATGATATGTTGGTGTGTGTTCATGTTTGTCTGTTTGTCCATGCTAGCATTATTATGCACTTATGTGTATGTAAGTGTATGCATGTTTATGGTCATGCATCTACGTGTCTATGTGCGTCATAGAGTGTATGAATGTATGGGTGCATGTGTGTGCACGTGCGTGTGCATATGTTTTTGTATATGCATGCATATATGTGCGGGGGTAATTTTTTTTGTATATGTTTATGAGTGTATGCATGCGTGCATGCCTGGTTGTGCATGTATGTTTGTGTCTACTTGTGCAGATTTGTGTATGTGCACATGCATGTCTATGTTTGTTGATATGTACATGTGAGTGTATTCACGTGCATGTGTGAGTCAGAGTTTGTGTGTGTGTGTGTGTGTGTGAATGTGTGCATGCATGTTAGTGAGTTTATGCATGTGTGCATGCAAGTGCATTTGTGTGTAGTCATGCTTATGTGTGCACATGTGTGTGGATGCATGTTTGTGTGTACAAGTATGTATGCAAGTGTTTTTGTGTGTGTTTGCTTATTTAAGCATTATTGTGCATCTATGCATGTCCATGTGTTCATGCTTGTGCGTGTGAATGTTTATTTGTGCATATGTAATTGTGCATAAGCGAGCATGAAAATGTGTTTGCTTGTGTTTGTGTGTGTCAATGTGTGTTGTTGTGCATGTGTGTGTTTGTCTATGTTTTCATATGTGTGAGTATGTGCATATGCTTATGCATGTGTGAATGTGTGTGCATCTAAGGGTGTGCATTTGTGTGTATTAACATGGCTGCATGTATGTGAGAGTGTTTGTTATGTGCATGCCTACATGTGCATGTGTGTGTAGGTGAGTGTGTGTGCATTAGCTTCTATTTATGTATCCATGTACATGTGTGCAAATTCGTGTTATTGTACATGTGTTCACATGTTTTTTTTGTGTGTGTTTGTAGGTAAGTATTTATGGGTGTTTATTGGTGTTAACTTATGTGTGTGTGTGTGTGTGCCTCATGAGTGTGTGTGCGAGTGCGTGCATTTGTGTATGTGAGCATGCCTTAATTTGAACATGTGCATGAATGTGTGTATGTTTGTGGGTGCGCGTGTGTTTGTGTGAATGCGTGCATGTAAGCATGCGTGCGTGTGTGTGTGTGTGTTCATTTGTGTGCATGTGAGTGTGTGCACATGTGTGTGTGTGTGTGTGTTCTTCTTCTTCTTCTTCTATGATTACTACAACTACTTCTTGTTCTTCCTCTTCTTCTTTTTCTTCATCTTCTTCCTCTTCCTCTTCTTCCTCCTTTTCTTCTTCTTCTACTTCTTTTTTATTTTTCTCCTTCTTCTTCTTCAACTTATCTTTCTCTCCTCTTCTTCTTCAACTTCTTCTTCCTCTTCTCTCTCCATTCTCCTCTTCATCTCCTTCACTTTCTTCTCCGTCTTCTCTCTTCTTCTTCTTCTTCTTCTTCTTCTCCTTCTTCTCCTTCTTCTCCTTCTTCTTCTTATTCTTCTTCTTATTTTTCTTCTTTTACTACTCCTTCTCCTCTTCTTCTTCTTCTTCTTCTTCTACTACTTCTCATTCTTCATCTCCCTCCTCTGTTCTTCTTCTTCTTCTTTCTTCTTCTTCTTCTTCTTCTTTTCTCTTCTTCTACTTCTATAACTACTATGTCTCTTCTTCTTCTTCTTCATCTTCTTCTTCTACTTCTTCTTCTTCTTCATCTTCTTCTTCTTCTTCAACAACTACTTTCACTTCTTTTTGTTCTTCTTCTTCTTCTTCTTCTTTTTCTCCCTCTACTTCTTCTTCTTCTTCATCTTTTCTTTTTCTTCTTCTTTGTCTACTTTTTTTTCTTTGTTTTCTTCTTTTTCTTCTTCTTCATATTCTCCTTCTTCTTCTTCTTCTTCTTCTTTTCCTCTACTTCTTTATCTTCTTGCACTTCTTCTTGTTCATCTTCTTCTTCTCCATTTCTACTTTTTCCACATCTTCTTTTACTTCTTCTTTTACTTCTTCTTCTTCTTCTTCTTCCACTTTTACATCTTTCCCTTCTTCCTCTTCGTCCTCTGTATTCTTCTACTTCTTCCTCTTCTTTTTTCCCTTCCTCTTCATCTTCCTCTTCCACTTCTTCTCCATCTTCTTCCTCTTCTTCTTCTTCTATTACAACTACTACTTCTTCTTGATCATCATCATCATCTTCTTCTTCTTCTTCTTCTTCTTCCTCCTCTTCCTCGTCTTCTTCTTCTTCCTCTTCTTCTTCTTCTTCTTTATCCTCTTATTCTTCTTCTTTTTCCTCTTCATCTTCTTGTTCTTCTTCTTTTTCCCCTTTTATTAACTCTTCTCATTCTTAGTCTTCTCCTTCGTGTTCATCATCTTCTTCTTCTTCTTCTTCTTGTTCCCCCTTTTTCATCTTTTTTCTTTCTCTTCTTCTCCTTCTACTTCTTCCTCTTCTTCTTCTTCTTCTTTTGCTTCTTCTTCTTCTTCCTCTTCCTCTTCTTATTTTTCTTCTTCTTGTTCTTCTTCTTCTCCTTGGTTTTCTTCTAATTCTTCTTCTTCTACTTCTTCTCCTCTTCCTCCTCCTCCCTCCACCTCCATCTTCTTCTTCTTCCTCCCCTTCTTTTTCTTCTTCCTATTCTTCTTGTTCTTCTTCATCTAATTATTCTTCTTCTTGTTCTTCTTCTTCTACTTCTTCTTTTTCTTCTTCTTCTTCTACTTCTACTTCATCAATCTTCTTCTTCTTTATGTTCTTTCCTTTTCTTCTTCTTCTTCATCTTCTTTTTTTTCTTCTTAGTATTCTTCTTATATTTCTTCTTCTTCTTCTTCTTCTTCTTCTTCTTTTTCTTCTTATACCTATTCTTCTCCTTCTTTTTCTACTATTACTTCTTGTTCTTCTCTTACTCCTTATTTTATTCCTTTATTTCTTCTTCTTCTCCTCCTATTCCTCCTCTACCTCTACTTCATCTATTACATTATCTTCTTCTTCTTCTCTTCTTCTTCTTTTTCTTCTTCTTATTCTTCTTTTTGATCTACTACTACTTCTTCTTCTTCTACTTCTTATTCTTTTTCTATCATTTTTGCTTTTTCTACTTCATCATCTCCTTTTTCTTCTTCTGCTTCTTCTTCTTCTCCTCCTCATCATCTTCTTCTTCTCTCTTCTTCTTCTTCTTGTTGTTCTTCTTCTTCTTCTTTTTCCTATTCTTCTTCCACTACTTCTTTTTTCTTCTCCTTCTTCTTCTTTTACTTCTTCATCTTCTTGTTGTTCTTCTTCTTTTCCTTCATCTTCTTTTTCTCCATCTTCTTCTGCTACTTTTTCTTCTTTTTCTTCTTCTTCTTCTTCTTCTTCTTCTTCTTCTTCTCCTCCTTCTATTTCTTTTTCTTCTTCTTCTTCTTCTTCTTCTTCTTCTCTTTCTTCTTCTTCTTCTTCTTAATCTTCTTCTTCTTTTTCTTCTTCGTCTACATCTTATTCTTCCTCTTCTTCTTCTTCTTCTTCTTCTTCTTCTTCGTCTTCTTCTTCTTCTACTCCTTTTTTTTTCTTCTTCTTCTTGTGCTTCTTCTTCTTGTTTCGTTTACATTTTCTTCTTCTTCTCCCTCTTCTTTATCTTCTTTTTTCTTGTTCTTCTTCTTCTTCTTCTTCCTTCTTTCTATTACTACTACTACATCTCCTTCTTCTTCTTCTCCTATTCTTTCCATCTTTTCCAACTTCTTTCTTCTTCTTCTTCTTCTTCTCCTCCCCCCTTCCTTCTTTTTCTTCTTCTACTTGTTCTAATACTTCTTCTTTTTCTTCTTCTTCCTATTCTTATTCATTTTTATTCTTCTTCTTCTTCTTTTTCTTCTTATTCTTCTTCTTATTCTTCTTCTTCTTCTTCTTCTTCTTCCTGTTCTTCATCATCATCATCTTCTTCTTCTTCTTCCTCCTCCTCCTCTCTCTTCTTCTTCTTCTTCATCCTCTTCTCCCTCTTTTTCCTCTTCTTCTTCTTCGTCTTCTTGTTCTTCTTCTAATTTTTCATCTTTTATATTTCTTTCTTCTGCTTCTCGTTGTTGTTCTTCTTCTTCTTCTTATTCTTCTTTTTCCTCTTCTTCTTCTTCTTCCAGTTCTACTTCTTCTTCTTCTTCTTCCCTATTCTTCCTGTTCTTCTTCTCCTTCTTCTACATCTTCTTCTTCTTCTTCTTCTTCCTCTTATTCCCCTTCGTTTTATTCTGGTACTTCTA
>JAIUJO010000037.1:2653617-2663617 GCA_023846275.1 Vanilla planifolia
CTTCTTTTTCTTCTTCTTTTTCGACTTTTTCTTCATATTCTTCTTCTTCTTGTTCTTCTGCTTCTTCTTTTTCTTCTTCTTCTTCTCCTCCATCTTCTTCTTCTTCTTCTTTTTCTTCTCCTCCTCCTCCTCCACTTCCTCCTCCACCTTCTTGTCCTTCTACTTCTTCTCCTTGTCCCTCTTCTTCTCCTTTTTTTATTTCTTTTTCTACTTCTTCTTCTTCTACTTCTTCATCTTATACTTCCACTTCTTCTTCTTCTTCCTCTTCCTCTTCTTAATCTTCCCCATCTTCTTCTTATTCTATTTGTTTTTTTTTCTTCTTCTTGTTCTTCTACCTCTTCTTTTGCATCCTCTTCTTCTTCTTCTTCTTCTTCTTCTTCTACTTCCTCTACTTCCTCTTCTTCTTCTTCTACTACTACTTCTTCTTCTCCTTCCTCTTCTACTTCTTCTTCTTGTTCTTCTCTTTCTTTTTCTTCTTCTTCTTCTTCTTTTTCTTTGTCTACTTTTACGTTTTCTTTTTCTTCTTCTTCTTCTTCTTCTTCTTCTTCTTCTTCTCCTTCTTCTTCTTGTTTTTCTTCTTCTTCTTCTTCTTCTTCTTCTTGTTTTTCTTCATCATCATCATCATCATCATCATCTTCTTCTTCTTCTTCTTCATAATCTTCTTCATCTTTCTCCACTTCTTCTTCGTCTTCTTTTTGCTCTTCTTCCACTTCTTCTTCTTCTTCTTCTACCTCCTCCTCTTCCTTTTCTTTTTCTTACCCTTGTTCTTCTACTTCATCCTTTTCTTCTCCTTCTTCTTCTTCTTCTTCTTCTTCTTCTACAACTTCTTTTTCTACTTCTTCTTGTTCTTTTCCTCCTCCTCCTCCTTCTTCTTCTTCTTCCTTTCTTCCTCGCCAGCTTCTTCTTTTTATCTTCATCTTCTTCTTCTTCTTCTTCTTGATCTCCTTCTCCTTCTTGATCTTCATCTTCTTCTTTGTTTTCTTCATCTACTTCATCATTATCTTCTTCTTCTTCTTCCTCCTCTGCCTCTCACTCCTCTTCTTGTTCACCTCCTTCTTTTTCTTCTTCTTCTTCTTATTTTCTTGCTTCTTTATCCTCTTCTTCTTTGTGTTGTTTTTCATCTTTTTCTTCTTCTTCTACTACTTCTCCTCCTTATTCTTCTTCTTCATCTTATTTTTCTTGTTCTTCCACTTCTTTTGCTTCAACTTCATCTTTTTCTTCTTCTTCAACATCTTCTTCTTCTTGTTGTTGTTCTTCTTATTTTTCATATTCTTATTCCTCTTCGTCTTCTTTTCGTTGTTGTTCTACTTCTACTTCTTCTACTACTTCTTCATTTTCTGCTTCTTGTTCTTCTCCTCCTACTCCTCTGCCTTCTTCTTCTTCTTCTTCTTCTTCTTTCACCTCTCCAGCTTCTTCTTTTTATCTTAATCTTCTTCTTTTTCATCATCATCATCATCTTCTTCTTCTTCTTCTTGTTCTTTTTCTTCTCCATCTTCTTTCTCTTTTTCTTCTTCGTCTTCTTCAACTTCTTCTTCCTCTTCTTCTTCTTCTTGTTCTTCTGCTTCTTCTTGTTCATCTTACTCTTGTTCTTCTCCTTCTTCTTCTTCTTCTTCCTCTTCTTCTACTTTGTCATCATCATCATCTTCTTCTTCTTCTTCTTCACTTTCATCTACCCGCTCCACCTCTTCTTCTTCTACTCTTCTTCCTCTTCCTCTTATTCTTTTTCATCTTTTATTTCTTCTTCTGCTTCCTATTCTTCTTCCTCTCCTTCTTCTTCTTATTATTCTTCTTCTTCTTCTTCTTCTTCTTCTTCTCCTCCTCCTCCTCCTTCTCCTCCTCCACCTCCTCCTCCATCTTCTTGTCCTTCTGCTTCTTCTCCTTATTCCTTTTCTTCTTCTTCTTTTATTTCTTTTTCTTCTTGTTCAACTTCTACTTCTTCTCCATCTTTAGTTCTTCTTGTTCTTATTCTTCTTCTTCTTCTTCTTTCCCTTCCTCTTCTTATTCTTTCTCTTCTTCTTCTTCTTCTTCTTCTTCTTCTATTTCTTCTTTTTCATCATCTTCTTCTTCTTCTTCTTCTTCTTCTTCTTCTACTTCCTCAACTTCCTCTTCTTCTTCTTCCATTACTACTTCTTCTTCTTCTTGTCCTTCTTCTTCTTCTTCATCTTCTTCTTCATGTTCTCCTTCTTCTTTTTCTTCTACTTCTTCGTCTTTTTCTTCTTCTACTTCTACTTTTTCTTCTTCTTCTTCTTCTTCTTCTTTTTCTTCTCACTCTTCTTCCTCTTTTTCTTCTTCTTCTTCTTTTTCTTCATCGTCATCATCGTCATCATCATCATCTTCTTCTTCTTCTTCTTCTTCTTCTTCTTCGTCTTCCTCCACTTCTTCGTCTTCTTGTTGTTCTTCTTCCACTTCTTCTTCTCCTCCTTTTTCTTCTTCTCCTCCTTTTTCTTCTTCTAATTTTCCTCTTCCTTATTCTTCTTCTTCTTCTTACCCTTCTTCTTCTACTTCATCCTCTTCCTCCTCTACTTCTTCTTCTTCTTATTCTTCTTCTCCTCCCATTTCTTCTTCCTCTCTTTCTTAACCTTCTTCTTCTTCTTCTTCTTTTCCATCTCTCTTCTCCTTCTTTTTCTCCTTCTTCTACTTCCTCTTCTTCTATTTCTTTTTCCACTTTTTCTTCTTATTCTTCTTCATCTTATGCTTCTTCTTCTTCTTCTTCTTCTTCTTCCTCTTCTTCTTCTTCTTATTCCTCTTCTTCTTCTTCTTCTTCTTCTTCTTCTTCTTCTTCTTCTTCTTCTTCTTTTTCTTCTATTACTACTTCTACTTCTTTCTTTTTCTCCTTCTTTTTCATCTTCTTCTTCTATTATGTTCCTCATCTTCTTCTTTTTCTTCTTCTCCTTCCCCTTCTTGTTCTTTTTCTTCTACATCTTCTTCCTCTTTTTCTTCTTCTTCTACTTCAACTTCTTCTTCTTCAACTTTTTCTTGTTCTTCTACTTCTTCTTCTTCTTCTTCTTTTTCTTCTTCATCTCCTTCTTCTTCTTCCTCTTCTTCCTCTTCTTCCTCTTCTTCTACTTTTCATCATCATCATCTTCTTCTTCTACTTGACTTACGTTTACCTCCTCCCCTTCTTCTTCTTCTACTCTACTTCCTCTTCCTCTTATTTTTTCAACTTCTATTTCTTCTTCTGCTTCCTCTTCTTCTTCCTCTCCTTCTTCTTATTCTTCTTCTTCTTCTTCTTCTTCTCCTCTCCTCCTCCTCCACCTCGTCCTCCACCTTCTTGTCCTTCTACTTCTTCTCCTTATTCCTCTTCTTCTTCTTCTTCCATTTCTTTTTCTTCTTCTTCTACTTCTACTTCTTCTTCATCTTATACTTCTTCTTTTTCTTCTTCTTCTTCTTCTTCTTTCTCTTCAACTTCTTATTCTTCCTCTTCTTCTTCTTCTTCTTCTATTTCTTCTTTTTCATCATCATCTTCTTCTTCTTCTTCTTCCACATCCTCTTTTTCTTCTTCTACTTCCTCTACTTCCACTTCTTCTTCTTCTACTACTACATCTTCTTCTTCTTCTTGTCCTTGTTCTCCTACGTCTTCTTCTTCTTGTTCTTCTTGTTCTTCTTGTTCTTTTTCTTCTACTTCTTCTTTTTCTCCTTCTACTTCTACTTATTCTTTTTATTATTCTTCTTCTTCTTCTTATTCTCCCTCTTCTTTGTGTTTTTCTTCTTCATCTTCTTCTTCTTCTTCTTCATCACCTTCTTCTTCTTCTTCTTCTGCTTCTTCCTGCACTTCTTCGTCTTCTTTTTGTTCTTCTTCCACTTCTGCTTCTTCTTCTCCTCCTTTTCTTCTTTTAATTTTCCTCTTCCTTATTCTTCTTCTTCTTCTTACCCTTCTTCTACTTCAACCTCTTCTTCCTCTTCTTTCTCTTTTTCTTCTTCTTCTTCTTATTCTTCTACTCCTTCCTTTTCTTCTTCCTCTCTTTCTTCACCTTCTTCTTCTTCTTCCTCTTCTTCCTCTTCTTCTTTTCCTTCTCTCTTCTCCTTCTTCTTTTTCTCCTTCTACTTCCTCTTCTATTTCTTTTTCCACCTTTTCTTCTTATTCTTCTTCATCTTATACTTCTTCTTCTTCTTCTTCTTCCTCTTCTTTTTCTTCTTCTTCCTCTTCTTTTTCTTCTTCTTCATCATCTTCATCTTCTTCTTCTTCTTTTTCCTATTCTTATTCTTCTTCTTCTTCTTTTAGTTGTTGTTCTACTTCCTTTTCTTTTACAACTTCTTTTTCTACTTTTTGTTCTTTTCCTCCTCCTCCTCCTCCTTCTTCTTCTTCTTCCTCGCGAACTTCTTCTTTTTATCTTCATCTTCTTGTTCTTCTTCTTCTTTTTCATCACCTTCTCCTTCTTGATCTTCTTTTCCTTCTTTGTTTTCTTCATGTACTTCATCATCATCTTCTTATTCTTCTTCCCCCTCTGCCTCTCACTCCTCTCCTTGTTCACCTCCTTTTTCTTCTTCTTCTTATTTTGCTTCTTTATCTTCTTCTTCTTCGTGTTATTCTTCTTCTTTTTCCTTTCTTCTACTACTTCTCCTCCTTATTCTTCTTCTTCATCTTATTTCTCTTATTCTTCCACTTCTTTTGCTTCTACTTCTTCTTTTTATTCTTCTTTTCTTCTTCTTCTTTTCTTCTTCTTCTGCTTCTTCACTTCTTCTTTTTCTTCTTCTTCTTTCTTCCATTTCTAGTTCTTCTTCTTCTTCTTTTTCTTCTTCTTCTTCTTCTTCTTCTTCCACTTTTTCTTATTCTACTTCTTCTTCGTCTTCTTCTTCTTCTTCTTCTTCTTCTTCTTCTTCTTTATTTTCCTCTTCCTCTTCTTCTTCTTCTTCGTCTTCAAGTTCATAACCTCCTCCTCCTGCATCCCTTTCTTCTTCTCCTTCTTCCTCCTCTTCTTTTTCTTCTACTTCTTCTTGTTCTCCTCCTTCTTCATGTTGTTCTTCTTATTCTTATTCTTCTTCTTATTCTTTTTCTGCTTATTCTTCTTCCTCTTCTAATTTCTCTTCTTCTTCTTCATATTCTTCTTCAATTTCTTCTTCTTTTTCTTCTTCTTTTTATTCCACTTTTCTTCATCTTCTTCTTCTTCTACCACTTATTCTTCTTCTTTTTCTTCTTCTTCTTCTTCTTTCTCCTCCACTTCTTTTTCTTCTTCTTTTTAATCTTATTCTTTTTCTTCTTTTTTTTTGTTCTTCTTCTTCTTCTTCAACTTCTTCTTCTTTGTTTTCTTCTTATTTTTCTTCTTCTACTACTTCTTCTCCTTCTTCTTCTTCTTCTTCTCCTTCATCTTCCTCTCCATCATCTTCTTCTTCATCTTCTTCCTCTTCTTTATCTTCTTCTTCGTCTTCTTCTTCTTCTTCTTCTACTCATTTTATGCTTCTTCTTCTTCTTCTTCTTCTTCTTCTACCTCTTCCTCTTCTTCTTGTTCTTTTTCATCATCTTCTTCTTCATCATCATCTTCTTTTTAACCTTTAACTTCTCTTCTTCTTCTTCTATTGCTTCTTCTTCTTCTTCTTCTTCATCTTCTTCTTCTTCTTCTTCTTATTCTTCTTTTCTTCTTCTTCTTCTTCCTCCTCTCCTTCCACCACGTCTTCTTCTCCTACTTCTTCTTCTTCTTCTTCTTCTTCTTATTTGTCTTCTTCTTCTTCTACTTCTTTTCTTTCTACTTCTTCTTCATATTCTTCTTCATCTCTTTCTTCTACATTTTGTTCTCCTTTTTCTTCTTCTTCTTCTTCTCCTTCTCCGTCTTGTTCTCGTTTTTCTTCTTCTTCTTCTTCTTCTTCTTATTCTTCTTTTTCTTCTTGTTTTTTCTACTTCTTCTTTTTCTACTTCTTCTTCTTCTTCTTCTTCTTCTTAGCATTTTTCTTCTTCCTCTTATTCTTCTTCTTATTCTTCTTCTTCTTCTTCTTCTTCTTCCTTTTCTTCTTCTTTGTCGTCTACTACTTCTGCTTCCTTTTCTTCTTCTTTTACCTCTCCTCTCCTTTTTCTTCTTCTTCTTATTCTTCTTCCTCTCTTTCTTCTACCTCTTCCACTTCTTCTTCTTCTTCCTCATCTTCTTCTTCTTCTTTTTCTTCTTCTTCTCCTTCTCTTTCTTCTTCTACTTCATTTGGTTTTTCTTCTTCTTCCTCTTCCTTTTCTTCTTCGTCTTTCACTTTTTCTTCTTCTTCTTCTTCTTCTTCTTCCTATTCCTCTTTTTCTTCATTTTCTCCATCTTGTTCTTCCCCTTCCATCTCTTCTTCATCTGCTTCCTCCCCTTCTTCCTTGACTCCTTCTTCTTCCTCTTCTTCATCTTTTTCTTTTGCTCCTCCTTCCCCTTGTTCTTGTTCTTGTTCTTCTTCTTCTTCTTCTTCCTCCTCCTCCTCCTCCTCCTCTTCTTCTTCTTCTTATTCTTCTTCTTCTTGTTCTTCTTCTCCCTCTTCTTCTACATCTTCTTCTTCCTCTTCTTCTTTCTCTTCCTCTAATTCTTCTTCTTGTTCTTTTACTTCTCGTTCTTCTACCTCTTCTTCCTCATCATCATCATAATCATCATCACCTTCTTCTACTTATTCTTGTTCTTCTTCTTCTTCTTCTTTTTCTCGTTTTCCCTCTTCTTCTTCTTCTGCCTCCTCTTTTTCTTTTTCTTCTTCTTCTTTCTCCTCCTTTTCATTATCAAGATCATCTTCTTCTTCTTCTTCTTCTTCTTCTTCTATCTTCTTCTTCTTCTTCTTCTTCCTCTTCTTTCTTCTTCTTCTTCTTTCTTCTTCTTCATCTTCTTCTTCTTCTTCTACTTCTAGTTCTTCTTCTCCTTCTTCTTCTTCTTCTTCTTCATCTTCCACTTCTACGTCGTCTTCTTCTTCTTCTTCTGCATCTTCTTCGTCTTTGTCTTCTTCTTCTTGTACTTCTTCATCTTCTTCTCCTTCTTTGTCTTCTTATTTTTCTTCTTCGACTTCTTCGTCTTCTTCTTCTTCTTCTATTTCTTCTTCTTCTTCTTTTCCCTATTCTTATTCTTCTTCTTCTTGTTCCTTTTCTTCTTCTTCTTCTTCTTCTTCCTCGTCTGCTTCTCCTTTTCTTCGTCTTCTTCTTCTTCTTCTTCGTTGTATTCTTCTTCTTCTTGTTTTTGTTTCTATTCTTCCTCCTCCTTGTCTTCTTCTTCTTCTTCTTCCTCTTATCTTTCTTTTTCTTCTTCTTCTTCTTCTTCTTCTTCTCCTTATTCTTTTTCTTCTTCAACATCTTCTTCTTAATCTTTCCTTGTTCGTTTTCCTCTTCTGCTTTTTCTTCTTCTTATTCTTCTTCTTTTTCTTGTTTTCCTTCTTCTTCTTATTGTTCTTCTTCTTCTTCTTCTACTTCTTCTTCTTCTTCTTCTTCTTCTTCTTCTTCCTCTTCTCCTTCATCATCTTCTTCTTCTACTACTACAACTTCTTCTTCTACTTCACCTTTTTGTTAATCTTCTTCTACTTCTCCTTCCTCTTGTTCTTCTTCTTCTTCTTCTTCTTCTTCTTCTTCTTCTTCTTCTTCTTCTTCTTCTTCTTCTTCTTCTTTTTAATCTTTTTCTTCTTTCTCTTTTTCCTCTTCTTCTTCTTCTTTTTCTCCTTCCTCTTCTTCTTCATCAACATCTTCTTTATGTTCTTCTTCTTCTTCACCTTCTTCATCTTCCTCTTCTTCTTCTCCTTCTTCTTATTGTTATTGTTATTATTCTTTTTCTTCTTCTTCCACTTCCTTTTGTTCTTGTTCTCCTTTTTCATCTTTTTTTCTTATTCTTATTCTTCTTCTTCTTTTTCCTCCACCTCCACTTCTTCTTCTTCTTCCTTTTCTTCTTCTTCTTCTTCTTCATCTTCTTCTTCTTCTTCTTCTTCTTCTTCCTCTTCTTCTTATTCTTTTGCCACTTGTTCTCCTTCTTCTTCTTCTTCTTCTTCTTCTTTCTCTTCCTCCTCCTTGTCCTCCTTCATCTTCTTCTTAATCTTCTCCTTTTTTATCTTTTTTTTCTTTTTCATCATCATCATCATCTTCTTCTTCTTCTTCTTTCTCTTCTTCTTCTTCTTATTCTTATTCTTCTTCATTATATTTTTCTTGTTATCCCACATCTTCAGCTTCTACTTCTTTTTCTTCTTCTTTTCTTCTTCTTTTCTTCTTCTTCTTCTTCTTCGCTTCTTTTTCTTCTTCTTCTTCTTCTTCTTTTTCTTCATTCTCCCTTTTCTACCTCTTCCTGTTCTTCTGCTTCTTCTTCTTCTTCCACTTCTTCTTCTTATACTTCTTCTTCATCTTCTTCTTCTTCTTCTTCTTCTTTATTTTTCACATCCTCTTCATCTTCTCCTTCACGTTCATCAACTCGTCCTCCTGCATCCCTTTCTTCTTCTCGTTCTTCCTCTTCTTCTTTTTCTTCTACTTCTTCTTGTTCTCCTCCTTCTTCGTGTTCTCCTCCTTCTTCGTGTTCTTCTTATTAATCTTTTTCTTCTTATTGTTCTTCCTCCTCACATTTTTCTTCTTCTTCTTCTTCTTCTTCTTCCTATTCGACTTTTTCTTTATCTTCTTCTTCTTCCACTTCTTCTTCATCATCATCATCTTCTTCTTCTTCTTCCACTTATTCTTCTTCTTCTGCTTCTTCTTTTTCCTCCTCTTCTTCTTCTTCCTCTTCTTCATCATCATCTTCTTCTTCTTCTTCGTCTTCTTCTTAGACTTCTTCTTCTTCCTCCCCTTGTTCTTCATCTTCTTCCTCCTCTTCTTCATCATCATCATCATCTTCTTCTTCTTTTTCATCTTCTTCTTCTTCCTCATCTCCTACTTCCTTTCCTAAGTCTTCTTCTTCTTCGTCTCTTCATCTATGTCTAGTTCTTCTTCTTCTTCTTCTTCTTAATCTTTTTCTTCTTCTACTTCTTCCTCTTCTTCTTTTTCTTCTTCTTCTTGTTCTTCTTCTTCCTCATTTCTGTCTTCTTGTTCTTCTTATTCTTTGTCTTCTTCTTCTTCTTCTTCTTCTTCTTCTTCTTCTTCTTCTTCTTCTTCTTTTTCTTCTTTTCTTCTTCTTCTTTGTCTTCTATCTCTTTTCCTTCTTTTTCCTCATGTCTTCTTCCTCTTCTTCTTCTTCTTCTTCTTCATCTTCCACTTCTTCTTCCTTTTCTTCTTCTTCTTCTTTTTCTTCTTCTTTGTCTACTGCTTCTTTTGGTTCTTCTTCTTCTTTTTCTTCTTCTTCTTGTTCTTCTTCTTCTTGTTCATCTTTATCGTCATCATCATCTTCTTCTTCTTCTAAGCCTTCATTTTTCTTCTTCTTCATCCTCTACCTCTTCTTATTCTGTGTCTTCTTTCTCTTCTTCTATTTCGTCTTTGTATTCTTCTTCTTCGACTTCTTCTTCTTCTACTTCTTCTTCTTCTTCAACTTCTTCTCGTTCGTGTTCTTCTTCGTCTTCTTATTATTCTTCGTGTTCTTCAACTAATTTGTTTTCTTGATCTATTTTTTTCTTCGTCTTCTTCTTCTTCTTCTTCTTCCTCTTCTTCTTCTTGGACTTCTTCTTCATCTTCTTCTTCTTCTTCCTCTTCTTCTTCCTTTTCTTCTTCTTCTTCTTTTTCTTCTTGTTTGTATACTGCTTCCTTTTGTTCTTCTTCTTCTTCTTCTTCTTTTTCATCTTTTTCTTCTTTTTCATCACCATCTTCTTCTTCTTCTTCTTCTTCCTCTATGTCTTCATCTTCTTCTTCTTCGTCTACTACCTCTTCTTCTTCTGTGTCTTCTTCGCCTTCTTCTATTTCATCTTCTTATTCTTCTTCTTAGAATTCTCCATCTTATTCTTCTTCTTCATCAACTTCTTCTCATTCATGTTCTTCCTCCTCTTCTTCTTATTATTCTTCTTCTTCAATTTATTTGTTTTCTTGACCTTCTTTTTTTCTTTGTGTTCTTCTTCTTCCTCTTCTTTGTGTTCTTCTTCGCCTTCTTTTTTTTCTTCCTCTTCTTCTTCATCAACTTTTTCTTCTTCTACTTCTTCTTCTTCTTCTGGTTTGTCTATTTTTTCTTCTTCT
>JAIUJO010000037.1:2671117-2678617 GCA_023846275.1 Vanilla planifolia
TCTTCTCCTTCTCCTTCTTCTCCATCTCCATCTTCTCCTCTTCTTTATCTTCTTCTTTTACTTCTTATTCATCTTCATTATCACAATTTTATACTTGTTCTTCTTCCTCCTCTTCTTCTTAATCTTTTTCTTCTAGTTCTTCTTCCTGATCTTCATCATCATCTTCTTCCTCTACTTCTTCTTCTTCTTCTTCTTCTTCTTCTTCTACTACTACTACTACTACTACTGCTACTACTATTACTTCTTCTTCTTCTTCTTTAACTTCTTTTTCATCTTTCTCTTTAGATTCTTCTTCTTCTTCTTCATCTTCTACTTCTTCTTCTTCTTCTCCTTCCTCTTCTTTTTCTTCATCATCATCTTCCTATTCCTCTTCTTCCTCTTCTCCTTCTTCTTCTTCATGTACATCTTCTTCTCCACCTCCTTCTCCTTCTTCTTCTCCTGTTCTTCTCCATTTCTTTTTCAACTTGTTCTTCACCTTCTCAGTCCTCTTCTTCTTCTTATCCTTATTCTTCTTCTTCTTCTTCTTCTTCTTCTTCTTCCTCTTCTAATTTTTCTTCTTCTTCTTAATATTCTTTTTCTTCTTCCTCTTTTTCCACTTCTTCTTCTTCTTCTTGTACTTCTAACTCCCCTTCGTCATCTTCTTCTTCTTCTTCGTCTTTATCTTCCTCTCTCTCTTCTTCTTCTTCTTGTTCTTCTTCGACTTCTTGCTTTTCTTCTTGTTCTTCATTTTCATCTTCTTCTTCTTGTACTTCTTCTTCCTTTCTTCTTCGTCTCCTACTTCTTTTTCTTCTTCTCGTCCATATTCTTCATCTTCTTCTTCTTCTCCTTTATCTTCATGTTCTTCTTCCTCTTCTTCTTCCCCTTGTCCTTCTTCTCCTTGTTCTTCTCCTTTTTCATCTTCTTCTTCTTCTTTTCCTTCCATTTCTTCTTCTTCATCATCGTCATCATCATCTTATACTTCTTCTTCTTGTTCTTTTTCCTCTTCCTCTTCTTCTTCTTCTTCCTTTTCCTCTTCTTCTACCTCCTCCTCCTCTTATTCTTCTTCTTCTTCTTCCTCCCCCTCCTCTTTTTCTTCATAATCATCATCTTCTTTTTCTTCTTCTTCTTCTTCTTCTTCTTTTACTTTTTCTTCTTCTTCCTATTCTTATTCTTCTTCTTCTTCTTACTCTTCTTCTTCTTCTTCTTCTTCTACTTCCCCTTCTTCTCCTTCTTCATCATCATTATCTTCTTCTTCTTCATTTTCTTCTTCTTCTTCTACTACTACTACTTCTTCTTCTTCTCCTTTCTCCTCATTCTCCTCCTCATCTTCTTCTTAATCTTTTATTCTTCTTCTTCTTCTTCTTCTACTACTATTACTACTGCTATTAATTCCTGATCTTCTTCTTCTTCTTCTTCTTCTTCTCCTTCTTCTCCCTTTAGCTCTTCTTCTTCTAACTCTACCTCTTCTTCTTTTTCTTCTTCTTCTCCTTCCACTTCTTCCACTTATTTTATTTCTTCTTCATCTTCTTCTTCACCTTCTCCTTCTTCATCTTCTTCTTCTTCTCCTTCTTCTCCTTCTTTCCCTTCTCCTTCTTCTTCTTATCCTTCTACTTCTTCTTCTAATTCTTCATCTTCTTCCTCTTCTTTAACTTTTTTTCTTCTTTCTTCTTCTTCTTCTTCTCCTCCATTTACCTCTTCTTCTACTCCTTCCCTTCTATATCTTCTTCTTCTTCTTCTTCTTCTTCTTCTACCTCTACTTTTATTTCTTCTTTTTCTTCTTCTTCTCTTTGCTTTTCCTTTACTTCTTCTCTTTCTTCTTCATCTTGTTCTTCTCCTTCTTCTTTTCTTCATCTTCTTCTTCTTCTTCAACTTATTCTTCTTCCACTTCTTCTTCTTGTTATTCTTCTACTTCGCCTTCCTCTTCTTAATCATCTTCTTCTTCTTCTCATTTCTCTTCTTCTTCTTCTTCTTCCACCTTCTCTCCCTCCACCTGCTCTTCTTGTTCTTCTATTTCTTTTTCTGCTTCTTCCTATTCCTCATCTTCTTCTTCATCTTCCTCCTCCTTCACCTCTTCCTCCTCTTCTTCCTCTTCTTATTCTTCTTGTTCTACTTATTCTTTTTCTTCTTCAACTTCTTCTTTTTCTTCTTTGCCTTCTTCTTCTTCTTCGTTTTCTTCCTCTTCCTCTTCTTCTTATTCTTTTTTTTCTTCTTCTTTTTATTCTTCTTCTTCTTCTTCTTCTTCTTCTTCTTCTTTTCCAACTTCTTTCTCTTACTCCTCTTCTTCTTCTTATTCTTCTTCTTATTTTTCATATACATCATCAACTTCATCTTCTTCTTCTTCATCTTGCTCTTCTTCTACTTCTTCCACCTCCTATTCTATTTCTTCCCATTCTTCCTCTTCTTCTTATTATTCTTCATCTTCTTCATCATCTCCTTCCACTTCTTATTTTTCTTCTTCTTATTCTTCTACCTCTTCTTCTTACTCTTCACTGTCTCCTTCATCTTCTTCTTCTTCTTCTTCTTCTTCTTCTCCTTTTCTTCTTCTTCTTTTTCTTGTTGTTCTTCTTCTTCTCCTTCTTCGTCTTCTTCCTATTATTCTTATACTTCTTCTTCTTCTTCTTCCTCTTCTTCTTCTTGCTCTTCGTCCTCTTCTTCTTCTAGCTTTTCATCTTCTTCTTCGTCCTCTTCTTCTTCTTCTTCTTCTTCTTCTCCTTCTTGTACTTATTTTTCCTCTGGTTCTTCTTCTCCTTCTTCTTCTTCTTCTTCTTTATCTTCTTCTTCTTCTTCCTCTTCTCCTTCTCCTTTTTCTTCTTCTCCTTCTTCTGCTTGTTGCTGTTGTTCTTCTTCTTCTCCTTCCTTTTCTTCTTCATCTTCTTCTTCTTCTTCTTCTTCTTCTTCTTCTTTCTTTTCCTCTACTTCTACTTCTTCTCGTTCTTCTTCTTTTTGTTCTTGTCCTTCTCTTTTTTCTTCTTCTTGTTTTTTTTCTTCTTCTCCTAACTATTCTTCTACTTCATTTCTTCTTCTTCTTCTTAATTTTCTTCTTAATCTTCTTCTTCATCTTCTTCCTCTTCTTCTTCTACTTCTTCTTCTTCTTCTTCTTCTTTGTCTTCTTATTCTTCTTCTTCTTCTTCATAATCTTTGTCCTTTTGTTCCCATTCTTCTTCTTATTCTTCTTCTTCTACTACTTATTCTTCTTCTTCTTCTTCTTATTCTTATTCTTATTATTCTTCTTTTTCTTTCTCTTCCTCCTCCTCCTCTTCTTCTTCTTCATTTTCTTCTTCTTCTTCTTCTTCTTATTCTCACTCTTCTTATTCTTCTTATTCTTCTTCTTCTTCTTCTTCTTCTTCTTATTCTCCTTCTTCCTCTTCTTCTTCTTCTTCTTCTTCTTCTTCTTCTTCTACTTCTTCTTCTTCATCTTCTTCTTCTTCATCTTCTTCTTCTACTACTTCTTCCTCTTCTTCTTCTTCATCTTCTTCTTCTTATTATTATTATTCTTCTTATTCTTATTCTTTTTCTTCTTCTTCTTCTTCTTCTTCTTCTACTTCTTCTTTTCTTCTGTTACTTCTTCCTATCATTCTTCTTCTTATTATTCTTGTTTTTTTTCTTCTTCTAATACTACTACTCTTTCTTCTTCTTCTCCTTCTTCTTCTACTTTTCTCCTTCTTCTTCTTTTTCTTCTTCTTCTTCTTCTTCCTCCTCCTCTTCTTCTTCGTCTTCTTCTTCTTCTTCTTCTTCTTCTTCTTCTTCTTCTAATTTTTTCGCTCCTTCTTTTCCTCATACTTTTTCTTCTTCTCCTTCTTCTTCTACTACTTCTTCTCCTTCTACTTTTTTATCTTCTTCTTCTTCTCCTTCCTCTTCTTCAACTCCTCTTGTTTCTACTCCTTCTTATTCTTCTTCGTCTTCTTTTTCGTCGTCATCATCTTCTTCTTCTTCCACTTGTTTTTCTTTTACTTCCTCTTTTTCCTCTTCTTCTTCTTCTTCTTCTTTTTCTGCATCTTCTACATCTTCTTCCTCTTCTTCTTCTTTTGGTTCTTATTCTTCTTCTTCTTCTTCTTCTTCTTCTTCTTGCTCTTGTTGCTCTTTTTCTTCATCATCTTCTTCTTCTCTTTCCTCTTCTAATTCTTCTTCTTCTTCTTCTTCTTCTTCTTCTTCATCTTCCTCTCTTAAATTTTCTTCTTCATGTTCATATTCTTCTTCTTCTTCTACTACTTATTCTCCTTCTTGTACTTTTTCCACCCCTTCTACTTCTTCCTCGCCTTCCTCTTCTTCTTCACCTTCTTCTCCCTCTTCTTCTTCATCTTTCCTTTCAACTTCTTCTTCATTCTCATCATCTTCTTCTTCTTCTTCTTCTTATAGTTCTTCTTCCTCCCTTTCTTCTTCTTCTTCTTCTCCTCCATCTCCTTCTTCTTCTTCTTCTTCTTATTTATCTTATTGTTCTTCTTCTTCTTCTTCTCCCCCTTCCCCTGCTTCTCCTTGTTCTTCTTCTTCTTATCTTTCCTCTTCTTCTACTTCTTCCCTTTTTTCTTCATCTTCTTCTTCTCCTTCTTTTTTTTCTTTTTCTTATATTTCTTCTTCTTCTCCTGCTTCTTATTCTTAATCTTTTATTTCTCCTTTCCTGTTCTTCTTCATATTCGTCTTCTTCTTGTCATTTTTCTTCTTCTTCTTCTTCTTCCACCTCCAACTCCTCCTACTACTCTTCTTCTTCTTCTTATTCATCTTCTTCTTCTTCTTCTTCCTATTCTTCTTCTTCTTCTTCTTCTTTCACCTACTCCTCCTCTTCCTCCTCTTTTTCTTATTCTTCTTCTTCTCCTCCATCTTATTCTTCTACTTCTTTTTCTTCTTTGGCTTCTTCTTCTTCTTCTTCTCCTTTTTCTACCTCTTCCTCTTCTTCTTCTTCTTCTTCTTCTTCCTCTACTACTTTTTCTTCCTCTTCTTCTTCGTCTTCTTTCTCCTCTTCTTCTTCTTCCTCTTCTTCTTAGATTTCTTCTTCTTCTACTACAACTTTTTTTATCTTCTTCTTCCCCTTCTTCTTCTTGTTATTCTTCTTCCTCCTCCTCATCCTCTACTTCTTCTTCCTCTTCTTCTTATTCTTCTTATTCTTCTTCTTCTTTTTCTTCTTCTTCCTCCTCTTCTTCTCTTTCTTCTTCTTCTTCTTCTTCTTCTTCCTCCTCTTCTTTGTCTTCTTCTTTTTCTTCTTCTGCTTCTTCTTCTTCTTCAACTTCTTCTTCTTCTTCTTCTTCTTCTTCTCCTCATTCCTCTTCCTCTTCTTTTTCCTCTTTTTTTCCTTCTTCTTCTTCTTCTTCAACTTCTTCTTTTTCCACTTCTTCCTCTTCCACTTCTTCTTCTTCTTCTTCTTCTTCTTCTTCTTCTTCTTCTTCTTCTTCTTCTTCTTCTTCTTCGACTTCTTTTGTTTCTTCTCTTTTTTTCTTCTTCTTCTTCTACAACTTCTTCTGTCTCCTCCTCCTCGTCGTACTCATCTTTTTCATCATCCTCTTCTTCCTCCTCTCCTTCTTCTTCTTCTTCTTCTTCTTCCCCTTCTTGTTCTTCTTCATCCGCTTTTGCTTCTTCTTCTCCTTCTTCTTCTTCTTCTTCTTCTTCTTCTTCTTTTACTTCATCTTCTTCTTCATCATCTTCTTCTTAATCATCTTCTTCTTCTTCTTCTTTTACTTCTGCTTTTTGTGCTTCTTCTTCCACTTATCTACTTCTTCTTATTCTACTACAACTTCTTCTTCATCATCTTTTCTTCTTCTTCTTCTTCTTCTTCTTCGTTTTCTTCCTTCTCTTCTTCTTCTTCTTCTTCTTCTTCTTCTTCTTCTTCTACTTCTACTACTTCATTTTCTTCTTCATCATCTTCTTCTTTTACTTCTTCTTCTTCTTCTTCTTTTACTTCTTCTTCTTCTTCTTTCACTTCTTCTTATAATTCTTCTTCTTGTTGTTCTTCTTCTTTCTATTCTTCTTCTTTTTCTTCTTCTTCCTCTTCTTCTTCTTCTTCTTCCTATTTTTGCTTTTTTTTTCTTCTTCTCCTACCGCTTCTTCCTCTTCATCTTCTTCTTCTTCCTCTTCTTATTATTGTTTTTCTTCTTCTTCTTCTTCCTCTTCTTCTTCTTCTTTCATTCTTCTTCTCCTTCTTCTTCCTCTTGTTCTTCTCCTTCTTCTTCTTCTTCTACTACTACTTTTCCTTCTTTTTCTTCTTCTTGTTCCACTTCTTTTTCTTCTACCTCTACTTCTTCTTCTTCTTGTTCTTCTTCTTCTTCTACGTCTTCTTCTTCTTTTTCTTCTTACTCTACAAATTCTTTTTCTTCTTCTTCTTATTCTACTTCTCCTTCTTCTTCTCCTTCTTCTTGTTCTTCTTCTTCCTCCCTTTTTTCCTCTTCTTCTTTTCTTCTTCTTCTTCTCCTTCCTATTCTTCCTCTTCTTCTTCTATGTTTACTACTTCTTCTTGTTCTTCTTTAACTTCCTCTTTTCTCAATTCCACTTCTGCTTTTTCTTCTTTTACTTCTTCTCCTTCTGCCTCATCTTCTTCTTCGTCTTTTC
Organism: Vanilla planifolia; assembly: GCA_023846275.1. Lineage (NCBI taxonomy): Eukaryota > Viridiplantae > Streptophyta > Magnoliopsida > Asparagales > Orchidaceae > Vanilla > Vanilla planifolia. Next base: position 2,677,631 of record JAIUJO010000037.1, read on the forward strand.
CTTCTACCACTTCTTCTTCTTAGATTCTATTTCTACCTCTTCTTCTCATTCTTTTTTTTCTTCTTCTTGTCCTTCCTCTTCTTCTACTTCTTCTTCTTCTTCTTCTGTTACTTCTTCTTCCTTTTCTTCATTCTCTTCTTCTTCCTCTTCTTCTTGTACTTCTTCTTCTTCTTCTACTACTTCTTGTTCTTCTTCTTTTTCTTCCTCTTGTTCTTCTTCCTCTTCTTCTTCTTCCTCTTCCTCTTCTTCTTCTTCTTCTTCTTCCTATTTATATTCTTATTCTTCTTATACTTCCTCTTCTTTCTCTTCTTTTTCTACTTCCTCTTATACTTCTTCTTCTTCTCCTCCTCCTATTTCTTCCTCTTCTTCTTCTTCTTCTTCTATTTCTACTTCTACTTCTACTTCTTCTTCTTCTTCTTCTTCTTCTTCTTCTTTCCTTTCTTCCCTAACTTCTTCTTCTTCTTCTTCTTTTTCTTCATCTTCTCCTTCAACCTCTTCTTCTTCTTCTTCCTCTTCTTCTTCATCTCTTGCTTCTTCTTATACCACTTCTCCTTCTTCTTCTTCCCCTTTTTCTCCATCATCTTCTTCTTCTTCTTATCCTCCATTTTCTTCTTCTCCTTCTTGTTCTTCTTCTTCTTCTTCTTCATGTTCTTCTTCTTCTTCTTCTTCTTCTTCCTCTTCTTCTGCTTCTTCTTTTTCTTCTTCATCTCATCTTTCTTCAACTTCTTATTCTTTTTCTTCTTCTTCTTCTTCTTCTTCTTCTCCTTCTTCATTTCCTTTTTCTTCTTCTTCTTCTTCTTCTTTTTCTTCTACTTCTTCTTCTTTCTCTTCTACTTCTTCTTCTTGCCCTTGTTCTTCCTCTTCTTTTCTTCTTCTTCTTCTTCATCTCATACTTCTTCTTCTTCTTCATTATCTTCTTCTTCTTCTTCTTCTTCTTCTTCTTATTCTTGTTCTTCTTCTTCTTCATCTTGTTCTTCTTCTTCCTCT
>JAIUJO010000037.1:2683617-2688617 GCA_023846275.1 Vanilla planifolia
CTTCTTCTTATTCTATTTGTTTTTTTTTCTTCTTCTTGTTCTTCTACCTCTTCTTTTGCATCCTCTTCTTCTTCTTCTTCTTCTTCTTCTTCTACTTCCTCTACTTCCTCTTCTTCTTCTTCTACTACTACTTCTTCTTCTCCTTCCTCTTCTACTTCTTCTTCTTGTTCTTCTCTTTCTTTTTCTTCTTCTTCTTCTTCTTTTTCTTTGTCTACTTTTACGTTTTCTTTTTCTTCTTCTTCTTCTTCTTCTTCTTCTTCTTCTTCTTCTCCTTCTTCTTCTTGTTTTTCTTCTTCTTCTTCTTCTTCTTCTTCTTGTTTTTCTTCATCATCATCATCATCATCATCATCTTCTTCTTCTTCTTCATAATCTTCTTCATCTTTCTCCACTTCTTCTTCGTCTTCTTTTTGCTCTTCTTCCACTTCTTCTTCTTCTTCTTCTACCTCCTCCTCTTCCTTTTCTTTTTCTTACCCTTGTTCTTCTACTTCATCCTTTTCTTCTCCTTCTTCTTCTTCTTCTTCTTCTTCTTCTACAACTTCTTTTTCTACTTCTTCTTGTTCTTTTCCTCCTCCTCCTCCTTCTTCTTCTTCTTCCTTTCTTCCTCGCCAGCTTCTTCTTTTTATCTTCATCTTCTTCTTCTTCTTCTTCTTGATCTCCTTCTCCTTCTTGATCTTCATCTTCTTCTTTGTTTTCTTCATCTACTTCATCATTATCTTCTTCTTCTTCTTCCTCCTCTGCCTCTCACTCCTCTTCTTGTTCACCTCCTTCTTTTTCTTCTTCTTCTTCTTATTTTCTTGCTTCTTTATCCTCTTCTTCTTTGTGTTGTTTTTCATCTTTTTCTTCTTCTTCTACTACTTCTCCTCCTTATTCTTCTTCTTCATCTTATTTTTCTTGTTCTTCCACTTCTTTTGCTTCAACTTCATCTTTTTCTTCTTCTTTTCTTCTTCTTCAACATCTTCTTCTTCTTGTTGTTGTTCTTCTTATTTTTCATATTCTTATTCCTCTTCGTCTTCTTTTCGTTGTTGTTCTACTTCTACTTCTTCTACTACTTCTTCATTTTCTGCTTCTTGTTCTTCTCCTCCTACTCCTCTGCCTTCTTCTTCTTCTTCTTCTTCTTCTTTCACCTCTCTAGCTTCTTCTTTTTATCTTAATCTTCTTCTTTTTCATCATCATCATCATCTTCTTCTTCTTCTTCTTGTTCTTTTTCTTCTCCATCTTCTTTCTCTTTTTCTTCTTCGTCTTCTTCAACTTCTTCTTCCTCTTCTTCTTCTTCTTGTTCTTCTGCTTCTTCTTGTTCATCTTATTCTTGTTCTTCTCCTTCTTCTTCTTCTTCTTCCTCTTCTTCTACTTTGTCATCATCATCATCTTCTTCTTCTTCTTCTTCACTTTCATCTACCCGCTCCACCTCTTCTTCTTCTACTCTTCTTCCTCTTCCTCTTATTCTTTTTCATCTTTTATTTCTTCTTCTGCTTCCTATTCTTCTTCCTCTCCTTCTTCTTATTCTTCTTCTTCTTCTTCTTCTTCTTCTTCTTCTTCTTCTCCTCCTCCTCCTCCTTCTCCTCCTCCACCTCCTCCTCCATCTTCTTGTCCTTCTGCTTCTTCTCCTTATTCCTTTTCTTCTTCTTCTTTTATTTCTTTTTCTTCTTGTTCAACTTCTACTTCTTCTCCATCTTTAGTTCTTCTTGTTCTTATTCTTCTTCTTCTTCTTCTTTCCCTTCCTCTTCTTATTCTTTCTCTTCTTCTTCTTCTTCTTCTTCTTCTTCTATTTCTTCTTTTTCATCATCTTCTTCTTCTTCTTCTTCTTCTTCTTCTACTTCCTCAACTTCCTCTTCTTCTTCTTCCATTACTACTTCTTCTTCTTCTTGTCCTTCTTCTTCTTCTTCGTCTTCTTCTTCATGTTCTCCTTCTTCTTTTTCTTCTACTTCTTCGTCTTTTTCTTCTTCTACTTCTACTTTTTCTTCTTCTTCTTCTTCTTCTTCTTTTTCTTCTCACTCTTCTTCCTCTTTTTCTTCTTCTTCTTCTTTTTCTTCATCGTCATCATCGTCATCATCATCATCTTCTTCTTCTTCTTCTTCTTCTTCTTCTTCGTCTTCCTCCACTTCTTCGTCTTCTTGTTGTTCTTCTTCCACTTCTTCTTCTCCTCCTTTTTCTTCTTCTCCTCCTTTTTCTTCTTCTAATTTTCCTCTTCCTTATTCTTCTTCTTCTTCTTACCCTTCTTCTTCTACTTCATCCTCTTCCTCCTCTACTTCTTCTTCTTCTTATTCTTCTTCTCCTCCCATTTCTTCTTCCTCTCTTTCTTAACCTTCTTCTTCTTCTTCTTCTTTTCCATCTCTCTTCTCCTTCTTTTTCTCCTTCTTCTACTTCCTCTTCTTCTATTTCTTTTTCCACTTTTTCTTCTTATTCTTCTTCATCTTATGCTTCTTCTTCTTCTTCTTCTTCTTCTTCCTCTTCTTCTTCTTCTTATTCCTCTTCTTCTTCTTCTTCTTCTTCTTCTTCTTCTTCTTCTTCTTCTTCTTCTTTTTCTTCTATTACTACTTCTACTTCTTTCTTTTTCTCCTTCTTTTTCATCTTCTTCTTCTATTATGTTCCTCATCTTCTTCTTTTTCTTCTTCTCCTTCCCCTTCTTGTTCTTTTTCTTCTACATCTTCTTCCTCTTTTTCTTCTTCTTCTACTTCAACTTCTTCTTCTTCAACTTTTTCTTGTTCTTCTACTTCTTCTTCTTCTTCTTCTTTTTCTTCTTCATCTCCTTCTTCTTCTTCCTCTTCTTCCTCTTCTTCCTCTTCTTCTACTTTTCATCATCATCATCTTCTTCTTCTACTTGACTTACGTTTACCTCCTCCCCTTCTTCTTCTTCTACTCTACTTCCTCTTCCTCTTATTTTTTCAACTTCTATTTCTTCTTCTGCTTCCTCTTCTTCTTCCTCTCCTTCTTCTTATTCTTCTTCTTCTTCTTCTTCTTCTCCTCTCCTCCTCCTCCACCTCGTCCTCCACCTTCTTGTCCTTCTACTTCTTCTCCTTATTCCTCTTCTTCTTCTTCTTCCATTTCTTTTTCTTCTTCTTCTACTTCTACTTCTTCTTCATCTTATACTTCTTCTTTTTCTTCTTCTTCTTCTTCTTCTTTCTCTTCAACTTCTTATTCTTCCTCTTCTTCTTCTTCTTCTTCTATTTCTTCTTTTTCATCATCATCTTCTTCTTCTTCTTCTTCCACATCCTCTTTTTCTTCTTCTACTTCCTCTACTTCCACTTCTTCTTCTTCTACTACTACATCTTCTTCTTCTTCTTGTCCTTGTTCTCCTACGTCTTCTTCTTCTTGTTCTTCTTGTTCTTCTTGTTCTTTTTCTTCTACTTCTTCTTTTTCTCCTTCTACTTCTACTTATTCTTTTTATTATTCTTCTTCTTCTTCTTATTCTCCCTCTTCTTTGTGTTTTTCTTCTTCATCTTCTTCTTCTTCTTCTTCATCACCTTCTTCTTCTTCTTCTTCTGCTTCTTCCTGCACTTCTTCGTCTTCTTTTTGTTCTTCTTCCACTTCTGCTTCTTCTTCTCCTCCTTTTCTTCTTTTAATTTTCCTCTTCCTTATTCTTCTTCTTCTTCTTACCCTTCTTCTACTTCAACCTCTTCTTCCTCTTCTTTCTCTTTTTCTTCTTCTTCTTCTTATTCTTCTACTCCTTCCTTTTCTTCTTCCTCTCTTTCTTCACCTTCTTCTTCTTCTTCCTCTTCTTCCTCTTCTTCTTTTCCTTCTCTCTTCTCCTTCTTCTTTTTCTCCTTCTACTTCCTCTTCTATTTCTTTTTCCACCTTTTCTTCTTATTCTTCTTCATCTTATACTTCTTCTTCTTCTTCTTCTTCCTCTTCTTTTTCTTCTTCTTCCTCTTCTTTTTCTTCTTCTTCATCATCTTCATCTTCTTCTTCTTCTTTTTCCTATTCTTATTCTTCTTCTTCTTCTTTTAGTTGTTGTTCTACTTCCTTTTCTTTTACAACTTCTTTTTCTACTTTTTGTTCTTTTCCTCCTCCTCCTCCTCCTTCTTCTTCTTCTTCCTCGCGAACTTCTTCTTTTTATCTTCATCTTCTTGTTCTTCTTCTTCTTTTTCATCACCTTCTCCTTCTTGATCTTCTTTTCCTTCTTTGTTTTCTTCATGTACTTCATCATCATCTTCTTATTCTTCTTCCCCCTCTGCCTCTCACTCCTCTCCTTGTTCACCTCCTTTTTCTTCTTCTTCTTATTTTGCTTCTTTATCTTCTTCTTCTTCGTGTTATTCTTCTTCTTTTTCCTTTCTTCTACTACTTCTCCTCCATATTCTTCTTCTTCATCTTATTTCTCTTATTCTTCCACTTCTTTTGCTTCTACTTCTTCTTTTTATTCTTCTTTTCTTCTTCTTCTTTTCTTCTTCTTCTGCTTCTTCACTTCTTCTTTTTCTTCTTCTTCTTTCTTCCATTTCTAGTTCTTCTTCTTCTTCTTTTTCTTCTTCTTCTTCTTCTTCTTCTTCCACTTTTTCTTATTCTACTTCTTCTTCGTCTTCTTCTTCTTCTTCTTCTTCTTCTTTATTTTCCTCTTCCTCTTCTTCTTCTTCTTCGTCTTCAAGTTCATAACCTCCTCCTCCTGCATCCCTTTCTTCTTCTCCTTCTTCCTCCTCTTCTTTTTCTTCTACTTCTTCTTGTTCTCCTCCTTCTTCATGTTGTTCTTCTTATTCTTATTCTTCTTCTTATTCTTTTTCTGCTTATTCTTCTTCCTCTTCTAATTTCTCTTCTTCTTCTTCATATTTTTCTTCAATTTCTTCTTCTTTTTCTTCTTCTTTTTATTCCACTTTTCTTCATCTTCTTCTTCTTCTACCACTTATTCTTCTTCTTTTTCTTCTTCTTCTTCTTCTTTCTCCTCCACTTCTTTTTCTTCTTCTTTTTAATCTTATTCTTTTTCTTCTTTTTTTTTGTTCTTCTTCTTCTTCTTCAACTTCTTCTTCTTTGTTTTCTTCTTATTTTTCTTCTTCTACTACTTCTTCTCCTTCTTC
>JAIUJO010000037.1:2701117-2706117 GCA_023846275.1 Vanilla planifolia
TCTTCTCCTTCCTCTTCTTTTTCTTCATCATCATCTTCCTATTCCTCTTCTTCCTCTTCTCCTTCTTCTTCTTCATGTACATCTTCTTCTCCACCTCCTTCTCCTTCTTCTTCTCCTGTTCTTCTCCATTTCTTTTTCAACTTGTTCTTCACCTTCTCAGTCCTCTTCTTCTTCTTATCCTTATTCTTCTTCTTCTTCTTCTTCTTCTTCTTCTTCCTCTTCTAATTTTTCTTCTTCTTCTTAATATTCTTTTTCTTCTTCCTCTTTTTCCACTTCTTCTTCTTCTTCTTGTACTTCTAACTCCCCTTCGTCATCTTCTTCTTCTTCTTCGTCTTTATCTTCCTCTCCCTCTTCTTCTTCTTCTTGTTCTTCTTCGACTTCTTGCTTTTCTTCTTGTTCTTCATTTTCATCTTCTTCTTCTTGTACTTCTTCTTCCTTTCTTCTTCGTCTCCTACTTCTTTTTCTTCTTCTCGTCCATATTCTTCATCTTCTTCTTCTTCTCCTTTATCTTCATGTTCTTCTTCCTCTTCTTCTTCCCCTTGTCCTTCTTCTCCTTGTTCTTCTTCTCCTTTTTCATCTTCTTCTTCTTCTTTTCCTTCCATTTCTTCTTCTTCATCATCGTCATCATCATCTTATACTTCTTCTTCTTGTTCTTTTTCCTCTTCTTCTTCTTCTTCTTCTTCCTTTTCCTCTTCTTCTACCTCCTCCTCCTCTTATTCTTCTTCTTCTTCATCCTCCCCCTCCTCTTTTTCTTCATAATCATCATCTTCTTTTTCTTCTTCTTCTTCTTCTTCTTCTTTTACTTTTTCTTCTTCTTCCTATTCTTATTCTTCTTCTTCTTCTTACTCTTCTTCTTCTTCTTCTTCTTCTACTTCCCCTTCTTCTCCTTCTTCATCATCATTATCTTCTTCTTCTTCATTTTCTTCTTCTTCTTCTACTACTACTACTTCTTCTTCTTCTCCTTTCTCCTCATTCTCCTCCTCATCTTCTTCTTAATCTTTTATTCTTCTTCTTCTTCTTCTTCTACTACTATTACTACTGCTATTAATTCCTGATCTTCTTCTTCTTCTTCTTCTTCTTCTCCTTCTTCTCCCTTTAGCTCTTCTTCTTCTAACTCTACCTCTTCTTCTTTTTCTTCTTCTTCTCCTTCCACTTCTTCCACTTATTTTATTTCTTCTTCATCTTCTTCTTCACCTTCTTCTTCTTCATCTTCTTCTTCTTCTCCTTCTTCTCCTTCTTTCCCTTCTCCTTCTTCTTCTTATCCTTCTACTTCTTCTTCTAATTCTTCATCTTCTTCCTCTTCTTTAACTTTTTTTCTTCTTTCTTCTTCTTCTTCTTCTCCTCCATTTACCTCTTCTTCTACTCCTTCCCTTCTATATCTTCTTCTTCTTCTTCTTCTTCTTCTTCTTCTACCTCTACTTTTATTTCTTCTTTTTCTTCTTCTTCTCTTTGCTTTTCCTTTACTTCTTCTCTTTCTTCTTCATCTTGTTCTTCTCCTTCTTCTTTTCTTCTTCTTCTTCTTCTTCTTCAACTTATTCTTCTTCCACTTCTTCTTCTTGTTATTCTTCTACTTCGCCTTCCTCTTCTTAATCATCTTCTTCTTCTTCTCATTTCTCTTCTTCTTCTTCTTCTTCCACCTTCTCTCCCTCCACCTGCTCTTCTTGTTCTTCTATTTCTTTTTCTGCTTCTTCCTATTCCTCATCTTCTTCTTCATCTTCCTCCTCCTTCACCTCTTCCTCCTCTTCTTCCTCTTCTTATTCTTCTTGTTCTACTTATTCTTTTTCTTCTTCAACTTCTTCTTTTTCTTCTTTGCCTTCTTCTTCTTCTTCGTTTTCTTCCTCTTCCTCTTCTTCTTATTCTTTTTTTTCTTCTTTTTATTCTTCTTCTTCTTCTTCTTCTTCTTCTTCTTCTTTTCCAACTTCTTTCTCTTACTCCTCTTCTTCTTCTTATTCTTCTTCTTATTTTTCATATACATCATCAACTTCATCTTCTTCTTCTTCATCTTGCTCTTCTTCTACTTCTTCCACCTCCTATTCTATTTCTTCCCATTCTTCCTCTTCTTCTTATTATTCTTCATCTTCTTCATCATCTCCTTCCACTTCTTATTTTTCTTCTTCTTATTCTTCTACCTCTTCTTCTTACTCTTCACTGTCTCCTTCATCTTCTTCTTCTTCTTCTTCTTCTTCTTCTCCTTTTCTTCTTCTTCTTTTTCTTGTTGTTCTTCTTCTTCTCCTTCTTCGTCTTCTTCCTATTATTCTTATACTTCTTCTTCTTCTTCTTCCTCTTCTTCTTCTTGCTCTTCGTCCTCTTCTTCTTCTAGCTTTTCTTCTTCTTCTTCGTCCTCTTCTTCTTCTTCTTCTTCTTCTTCTCCTTCTTGTACTTATTTTTCCTCTGGTTCTTCTTCTCCTTCTTCTTCTTCTTCTTCTTTATCTTCTTCTTCTTCTTCCTCTTCTCCTTCTCCTTTTTCTTCTTCTCCTTCTTCTGCTTGTTGCTGTTGTTCTTCTTCTTCTCCTTCCTTTTCTTCTTCATCTTCTTCTTCTTCTTCTTCTTCTTCTTCTTTCTTTTCCTCTTCTTCTACTTCTTCTCGTTCTTCTTCTTTTTGTTCTTGTCCTTCTCTTTTTTCTTCTTCTTGTTTTTTTTCTTCTTCTCCTAACTATTCTTCTACTTCATTTCTTCTTCTTCTTCTTAATTTTCTTCTTAATCTTCTTCTTCATCTTCTTCCTCTTCTTCTTCTACTTCTTCTTCTTCTTCTTCTTCTTTGTCTTCTTATTCTTCTTCTTCTTCTTCATAATCTTTGTCCTTTTGTTCCCATTCTTCTTCTTATTCTTCTTCTTCTACTACTTATTCTTCTTCTTCTTCTTCTTATTCTTATTCTTATTATTCTTCTTTTTCTTTCTCTTCCTCCTCCTCCTCTTCTTCTTCTTCATTTTCTTCTTCTTCTTCTTCTTCTTATTCTCACTCTTCTTATTCTTCTTATTCTTCTTCTTCTTCTTCTTCTTCTTCTTCTTATTCTCCTTCTTCCTCTTCTTCTTCTTCTTCTTCTTCTTCTTCTTCTACTTCTTCTTCTTCATCTTCTTCTTCTTCTTCTTTTTCTTCTACTACTTCTTCCTCTTCTTCTTCTTCATCTTCTTCTTCTTATTATTATTATTCTTCTTATTCTTATTCTTTTTCTTCTTCTTCTTCTTCTTCTTCTTCTTCTTCTTCTTCTTTTCTTCTGTTACTTCTTCCTATCATTCTTCTTCTTATTATTCTTGTTTTTTTTCTTCTTCTAATACTACTACTCTTTCTTCTTCTTCTCCTTCTTCTTCTTCTACTTTTCTCCTTCTTCTTCTTTTTCTTCTTCTTCTTCTTCTTCCTCCTCCTCTTCTTCTTCGTCTTCTTCTTCTTCTTCTTCTTCTTCTAATTTTTTCGCTCCTTCTTTTCCTCATACTTTTTCTTCTTCTCCTTCTTCTTCTACTACTTCTTCTCCTTCTACTTTTTTATCTTCTTCTTCTTCTCCTTCCTCTTCTTCAACTCCTCTTGTTTCTACTCCTTCTTATTCTTCTTCGTCTTCTTTTTTCGTCGTCATCATCTTTTTCTTCTTCCACTTGTTTTTCTTTTACTTCCTCTTTTTCCTCTTCTTCTTCTTCTTCTTCTTTTTCTGCATCTTCTACATCTTCTTCCTCTTCTTCTTCTTTTGGTTCTTATTCTTCTTCTTCTTCTTCTTCTTCTTCTTGCTCTTGTTGCTCTTTTTCTTCATCATCTTCTTCTTCTCTTTCCTCTTCTAATTCTTCTTCTTCTTCTTCTTCTTCTTCTTCTTCTTCATCTTCCTCTCTTAAATTTTCTTCTTCATGTTCATATTCTTCTTCTTCTTCTACTACTTATTCTCCTTCGTGTACTTTTTCCACCCCTTCTACTTCTTCCTCGCCTTCCTCTTCTTCTTCACCTTCTTCTCCCTCTTCTTCTTCATCTTTCCTTTCAACTTCTTCTTCATTCTCATCATCTTCTTCTTCTTCTTCTTCTTATAGTTCTTCTTCCTCCCTTTCTTCTTCTTCTTCTTCTCCTCCATCTCCTTCTTCTTCTTCTTCTTCTTATTTATCTTATTGTTCTTCTTCTTCTTCTTCTCCCCCTTCCCCTGCTTCTCCTTGTTCTTCTTCTTCTTATCTTTCCTCTTCTTCTACTTCTTCCCTTTTTTCTTCATCTTCTTCTTCTCCTTCTTTTTTTTCTTTTTCTTATATTTCTTCTTCTTCTCCTGCTTCTTATTCTTAATCTTTTATTTCTCCTTTCCTGTTCTTCTTCATATTCGTCTTCTTCTTGTCATTTTTCTTCTTCTTCTTCTTCTTCCACCTCCAACTCCTCCTACTACTCTTCTTCTTCTTCTTATTCATCTTCTTCTTCTTCTTCTTCCTATTCTTCTTCTTCTTCTTCTTTCACCTACTCCTCCTCTTCCTCCTCTTTTTCTTATTCTTCTTCTTCTCCTCCATCTTATTCTTCTACTTCTTTTTCTTCTTTGGCTTCTTCTTCTTCTTCTTCTCCTTTTTCTACCTCTTCCTCTTCTTCTTCTTCTTCTTCTTCTTCCTCTACTACTTTTTCTTCCTCTTCTTCTTCGTCTTCTTTCTCCTCTTCTTCTTCTTCCTCTTCTTCTTAGATTTCTTCTTCTTCTACTACAACTTTTTTTATCTTCTTCTTCCCCTTCTTCTTCTTGTTATTCTTCTTCCTCCTCCTCATCCTCTACTTCTTCTTCCTCTTCTTCTTATTCTTCTTATTCTTCTTCTTCTTTTTCTTCTTCTTCCTCCTCTTCTTCTCTTTCTTCTTCTTCTTCTTCTTCTTCTTCCTCCTCTTCTTTGTCTTCTTCTTTTTCTTCTTCTGCTTCTTCTTCTTCTTCAACTTCTTCTTCTTCTTCTTCTTCTTCTTCTCCTCATTCCTCTTCCTCTTCTTTTTCCTCTTTTTTTCCTTCTTCTTCTTCTTCTTCAACTTCTTCTTTTTCCACTTCTTCCTCTTCCACTTCTTCTTCTTCTTCT
>JAIUJO010000037.1:2733617-2736117 GCA_023846275.1 Vanilla planifolia
GAAGAAAAAGACGATGGAGACGAAGAACAGGAAGAAGAAGAAGAAGAGGAAGATGAAGAAGATGACGAAAAAGAATAAGAAGAAATTGAAGAAGAAAAAGAAGAGGAATAATATGAGGAAGAAGACGAAGAAAAGAAGAAGAAGAAGAACAAGAAGTACAAGAAGAAGAAGAGAAAGTAGAAGAAGAAGAATACAAAAACCAGAAATAGAAGAAGATGGAGAACTAGAGGAAGAAGAAGTAGAAGTAGAAGATAAGAAGAAGAAGAAAGCGATGAAGAAGAAGTGCAAGAAGGCAAAAAGGAAGAAGAAGAAGAAGAAGAGTAGTTGAAGAAGAAGAAAAAGAAGAGGAAGTAGAAGAAGAGGAAGATGGAGAGAGGAGAAGGAGAAGAAGAAGAAGAAGAAGAAGAAGTGATACAAGAAGAAGGAAAAGGAGATGAAGAAGAAGTAAAAGAAGAAGAAGAAGAAGAAGAGGAAAAACTAGAAGAAGAAGATGGAAAAGAAGAAGAAGGAGAAGAAGAAGAAGGAGAAGAAGGGGGAGAAGAAAAAGGAGAAGAAGATTATAATGATGAAGAAGAAGAAAAAGAAGAAGAAGAAGAAAACAAAGTAGAAAAAGAATAAGAATAAGAAGAAGAAGAAGAAGAAGAAGAAGAAGAATGAGAAGAAGAAGAAGAAGAAGATGAAGAAAAAGACGATGGAGACAAAGAACAGGAAGAAGAAGAAGAAGAGGAAGATGAAGAAGAAGACGAAAAAGAATAAGAAGAAATGGAAGAAGAAAAAGAAGAGCAATAATATGAAGAAGAAGACGAAGAAAAGAAGAAGAAGAAGAACAAGAAGTACAAGAAGAAGAAGAGAAAGTAGAAGAAGAAGAATACAAAAACATGAAATAGAAGAAGATGGAGAACTAGAGGAAGAAGAAGTAGAAGTAGAAGATAAGAAGAAGAAGAAAGCGATGAAGAAGAAGTGCAAGATGGCAAAAAGGAAGAAGAAGAAGAAGAAGAGTAGTCGAAGAAGAAGACAAAGAAGAGGAAGTAGAAGAAGAGGATGAAGGAGAGAGGAGAAGGAGAAGAAGTAGTTGATGAAGAAGAAGAAGAAGAAGAAGAAGAAGAAGTGATACAAGAAGAAGGAAAAGGAGAAGAAGAAGAAGTAAAAGAAGAAGAAGAAGAAGAAGAGGAGGAAAAACTAGAAGAAGAAGAAGGAGAAGAAGAAGAAGGAGAAGAAGGGGGAGAAGAAGAAGAAGAGGAAGAAGAAGAACTAGAAGAAGAAGAAGAAGAAGAAGTAGAAGAAGAATCAGAAGAAGAAAATGAAGAAGAAGAAGAAATATAAGTAGTAGAACAAGAAGAAGAAGTAGAAGAAGAAGATGATGAAGAAGAAGAAGAAGATGAAAAAAAAGAAAAGAAGAAGAAGAAGAAGAACAAGAAGAAGAAGAAGAAAAAGAAGAAGAAGAATAATAAGAATAAGAAGTAGACGAAGAAGAAAAAAATGTCAAAGAAGTAGAAGAAGAAGATCATGAAGAAGAGAAGAAGAAAAGAAGAAGAAGAAGAAGAAGAAGAAGAAGAAGTAGATGTAGAAGAAGAAGAAGATGATGATGATAAGACGAAAAAGGAGAAGAAGGAGAAGAAGAAGAAAAAGAAGCAGAAGAAGAAGAAGAAGAAGAAGAAGAAATAGAACATGAAAAGAAGAAGAAGAATAAGAAGTAGAAGAAGAAGAGCAAGAAGAAGAATAAGAAGTAGAAGCAGAAGAAGAAGACGAAGATGACGACGAAGAAGAAGAAGAAGAAGAATAAGAAAACGAAGAAGGAGAAGAAGAAGAAGAAGAAGAAGAAGAAGAAGAAGAAGAAGAAGAAGTAGATGAAGAAGTAGAAGACGAAAAAAGAAGAAGACGAAGATGACAAGGACGAAGAAGAAGAACTAGAAGAAGAAGGTGATGAAGAAGAAGAAGAAGAAGAAGTAAAAAAAGAAGGAGAACAAGAAAAAGAAGAAGAAGAAGAAGAAGAAAAAGAAGAAGTAGAGCAAGAAGAAGAAGAAGAAGATGATGATGATGATGATGCAGAGGAAGAAGAAGAAGAAGAAGAAGAAGAAGAAGAAGAAGAACAAGAAGAACAAGAAGAACAAGAAGAAGAACAAGAAGAGGAAGAACTAGAAAAAGAGAAGAAGAAAAGAAGAAAGAGAAGAAGAAGAAAATGAGGAAGAAGAAGACAAAGAAGAAGATGATGAAGAAGAAGAAGAGGAATATGTAAAAGAAGAAGAAGAAGAAGAAAAAGAAAATGTATAATAGGAAGAAGAAAAGAAAGAAGTAGAAGAGGAATAGGAAGAAGAAAAAGAAGAAGAAAAGAAGAAGAAGAAGAACGGGAAGAAGATAAAGAATCAGATTAAGTAGAAGAGAGAGAGAGATGAAGAAGAAGAAGATGAAGTAGTGGAAGAAGAAGAATAAGAAGATGAAGAAGAAGAAGAAAGGGAAGAGAAAGAGGAAGAAGGAGAAGAAAAAGAAGAAGAAGAAGAAG